>JACDOX010000025.1:747250-758883 GCA_014549065.1 Cardinalis cardinalis
AATTATATGTAGGAAAGCCTAAACAATTAGGGTCAACTTTTACTTTTCTTTTTTTTTTTTTTAATTTCAGTAAGCTTCCACAGTGTCTGAACTGAACGTCTTCTATATTTCTTCAATTCCCTCGTTGTTCAGGATATCCCTACTGGATGTGAAAACCAGATTATCCTTTTGCTCTCTGCATTAGCTCTTTACATTCTTGAAACTTTTGTTGTTCTGTCTTCTTTCAGGTTTCTCTTCTTCAGGTTGCCCTSCCCTCCCCTCCCTTTTAGCTATATATGACAGCACTTCCTCATTACTCATGCTCTTCAGACCTCAAATTCAGCTTCCAGACCCTCCAGAAGGTCCATTTAATTCTTGCAGTGCAGTACTCAGAGCTGTGCTACTCAGCAATAGCTGTAGTGGTCCAAATAAGCCCTTAGCAGCAAGCAGAACACTATGGTTAGCAGAAGTTCTGCCTTGGTTTTTGTTGTTTTGGTTAGGTTTTCTTTTCAGATAGAAAGATATCTCCCTTCTTRTATGTTCTTGTGGTATTTTGTTATCAAGTGTAAATTGTATTTTATTATATTGTTCAAAATTCCAAAATGGATAAAAGCCCACCCTCCACTTGGAAACCCAATCTTTTTTGCATGTGAGCTCTTCAAAGTCAAAACACTCTCATCCTTGAAACACAGACTGGGATCGTGTCAAATGTATTCAAGATTGACTTTGCCATGAATGTTACGGTCCAACAAGAAGACAGAAACCAAATGGGCTGAGAATTTGGTTCCACTTGGAACAATGGTAAAACTCAGTTGGCCTGAGCTTCTATCCATCACACCTGGCTCAGAGGACTTCTAAGCTAAAGARTCATGCCGGCATCAGCTGTAGATTACACTTTTTTTTATTGTTTTTGTGAAATTCCAGGAGAAAGAATGTTGAAACACTGCATATGTTACATATCAAAACCACCTGGACATATGTTGCTTCAACTATTGACATTACATCATGACAACCGAAATAGCATTGCATAAATCTCTCTAATACCCTTCATGAAGGCCATCAATAATTTTTAAGTGCTCACAACCCTGAAGTGTAAGAWAGAAAAGATAGTGTTTTGCCTTTGGATGTAGGCATGCATTGCACTTAACCACAGCATTTTTAATAAACCCTCCATAATGAGAAAGTACATGGTGACACAGTGATTTATACCTCAGTTACCTCTGACAATTTAAATATCTTATCTTTAAGCAACTTTACTTGTACTGCTTCTCATTCTCTACTTTCTCACAGTTGTAAAATGGACTTACTTCAAGATACATTTTGAAAATTGCTTCCGGATCAGAAATATATGAGAAACATTGAAACATATCGCTTTTATTTTCACATCTGTGTAATCAAGATTACAAAGATTAAAGTCTTCCCTTAAACATGTAGTTTTATGAACTTTACAGCCCACTATTTGCCTGTTTCAGGAATAGCAGAACAGGCATTACACAGTAAATGCTGTAAAAATCTTGCAATTTGAAACAGACTGGTAAAGGGCTTTGRGCTATCTAATAGAAGACACCAGGAACAGTATTATCTGTTAGACACATAGTGAAGAACAATATTAAAATAAAAATTACATATCGTTGTTTTTGCAATTTATTTCCTCTTTCTTCTTGGCCTTGAAATTTAGTCTGGTACCTTGTTCCCACACCAGAGAGCCTTGCTGGCCATGGACAGGCCCAAGAACACCAACAGATTCAAACCTCCAGGTGCCACATGTAGGCCACCACTGTGTCATCTGATTCCAGGGGGGAGAAGCTGGCCCTGCTTTGCTCTGTGTGCAGCTGCAGGTTGCTGTGCCAAGAAGCAGGGACAGAGAAATAGCAGGTTTCTCCTCAACWGCCTAGTCTCTCTTATGGATTTAAGGGATCAGGAGATGGGGGAAAAGCAAAAAGGAAGAAGAGGAACCAGATTGAGGATGTGGTAATATTCTAAAGTGGAAGAAAACCAAAACAGCAACTATTTCTGGAGTTAAAATTCCACTTTTCCCCCTACTCCCTATGAATAACATTTAGTAACAGCTATCCTGGTCCTTTAACAAAATTTATTCTGAGACCACTGATAGCTCTGCAAAAACCAAAGATTTTAAAGCCCCTGTCAGACTGAAACAGAAGAAAATATACTAATTCTCATCACAAAGGAAAACATGTCAGCAGGGAAAAAAAAGCAGGAGAGTGAACTGCATGTTCTGAAAAATCTATCATACCATGGGCATAACWCTGCATTGCTATAGAAAAATAGTCACACAGCAAGCTGGAAAATAAGGTTTGCCACTTTCCTACCCTTTTTTTTTAATCCCTCCACATCTTTCTCTATCATCACATCTCCAGCATTTAGATGATGGATGAAAGACCCATGAAGACTTTTTAGAAACTGAGATTTTAAGAACCTTTTAAAGTACTCTGCTGAGTTTACTGACTGAAATAATATTAGTCCTAATTTTATGCCACATTTTTTAGTAATAGTCTCAGAAGATTTTCTTTAATAGATCTGTTTATTTTTTTTCTCTCAACAATTAAGTAAAACCTGATTCACAGGTGGCTCTTCTTTAAAGGACTTTCCTTTAAAACTATTATATACATTGGCATAATATGAAAATACAATAACAGCTGACTGACTATCAGTTTGCTCTGAATATAACTGAAATTAGTATAAAATATCCCATTAACTGCAATGGCTTATGTCAGACTGAGTTGCAGATTTCTTTTAGATCCCTTTTCATGTCCCCTGCCAAAAGCTATTGACCTTGATTTGCTTAGTTTGTGTCAAAATGGTGTCAACTTAGGGGAGTTCTGGTGCTCCCCTGGAGATGCTGGAGGGTGGAACGCTGCTGAGCTCAGTGGAGAAGTCAGTACCAGAAATAAATTGGGCCCTGGTCAACCCATTGTCCTTAAGCACAGAGGTTTGATCCAGACTGTTGGTCTGGTCTTAACTTGTGGCTCAGAGGTAGCAGCTGTGAGGGTTAGCTACCATGGAGAAATGCTGATTAGTAAAACGCAGCTAAAAACCTCTTCAGAACATCAGCTGACATTTCAACTCAAATTTCAGTTTCGTCTCTGAAGTATTAAATCAGGGACTTAATTAGAAGCCCCCTTTCCCATAGAAAGGTTGGGATCATTTAAACAGCAACAGATGGCAGCTAGAGAGAACTTCATAAGGAAATTGGAATAAACCAACAGTTTACATGCTATGGAAAAGAAGGCCATGTGACTTCTCCCTGCTAGAGCTCTCTCAGCAGCCAGCTCTTCCTCCACCTGCCCTCAGGGGAGCTATGACCAGACTAGGATCYCAACTCAAGATGTTTTTATCCGGGTCACAGTCTGGATTTTCAGGGAATGTGGTTTATAGCAGAATCCAGAAAGCCTGGAAGTGCAATTTCCTAGAAATCAAATGGAAGAACTACAGGAAGAGAGGGTGGGCTGAGAAGTATGAGGGAAAGCAAAAACTTCATAGTTTTTGCTAGACATGTACTAGACATGGAGACTCCAAGAACAAAGAAGCTGAGGTCTGCAGAAGCCCCAGCAAAAGAAAAGGAACACATTTCTCCACAGGGAGAAAGTTGGCTGTGACCTACTATTGCTGGCAGATGGAGCTTCAGCCTCAGCTGGCAATCTATTAGGCTTTAAAAAAAAGAAGTAAACTGTCTTGGCAATGAGAGGGAAACCAACTGCATTGCTGAAGGAAGAAAAACCACAWGCTCTGACAGCTTAGTAGTTCATGACCCCTGCTCACAAAAGAAACTGAATGGTGGCAGTGGTTGGTGACTCACTCCTCTTCGTAGCAGAGACATCAGTTTGTTGGTATGACCTAATGCTTATGGAGAGGCTTTGCCCAAACCAGAGCTATTGCACAAGTTTGCCAAGGCTCATTCAGCCCTCTGACACCTCCTCCACATGGCTCAGTCACTTCAGAGCTAATGCCATTGCTCTAGGAACAAGGAAGGAAAAACCATAAAAAACAGCAGGGATCCTGAAGCGATGGCGAGAGAATTGGAGCCTCAGCTGGTGTTCTTATCAATCCCATCAGAGAGGGTAAAAGCCCAAGCAAGGACAGACACATCCTGGAGATAAATATATGGCTGTACAGATGGTGAGGCTCAGAGTGCTTGGGTTTCCTGAAGGGGGAGGCTGTATTCATAATAGGGTCATAAGAGGGATGAGAAGGAAATGACTGAATCGGTTGTAGATACGTGTATTTTGCCTTATATGATGCAGGATGCACATGTTCTCTCTGAGAGCTGGAGTCTGGAGGGAGACAGACGTGTGAAGATTCCCCAGGGTAATAGCAGAAGGAGGAAAGGGCATCTTTGGAAAAAAAAAAAAGGATGCAGAGAATGCAAACTGGGGTGTGTTTAAATTTATTTTAGTTTTTTCATAGTTAGGTATTGAATTTAAACTAGTCATGTAGGCTAGTACTGCAATCAGACCCTTTCACCTGTCCTAGACTGCTCTTATGATGGGAAGAGCTGCCTCTGAAGGAGTTTGTTTCTCTACAAGGACTCTGAATGAAACCTAGAAAACTGAGTGCCTAAGATATCTAACAAATCAGAATAAAATATTATCTCTTTCACAGATCTGAGTGGAATCCAAATCTATTCTTGACTTGAATCTGATCAAAAAGGAAAACATGACTGAAAATAAGGAGGGGCAGGTCAATGAAGGGAGAATGAGGAGTGAAGTGGTAGAATTGAGGCACCTCGGAAATGGAGGAGGAGAGAACACTGGAGAAACAGGACAGTGAGCTTCAAGAAAAGAGACTTTCATAACTTAGTGAACTGAACCCATTAGGAAACACAATTATAGGAAAGAGTCTAAGGGAGTTGCAGCTGGCAGTTCCTTAAATAAGACACAAAAAAGATGAATGGCAAAGTAAGTATAAGGAAGAGGGGCCACTGCAGGACTTGATTTAACTTTTTTTTCAGCAGCATTGGAAACAGAACTGAAATCTTTCACTACCTCACAAGTCTCTTTCTCCCTTGTCTCTTAATTTCCCCTTAGCTGTAATGAAAAATATTCCTTATAAGTTCCACTTCAGATTCTCCTTGGAAGAAAATGATTGAACATAATAGCGAGATGCTTTAGCTACCTCTTCAGTATTTCAGTCTCAAGAAAGAAATTAATATAAAATACAAACTGGCCAAATTCTTAATGACAAGCATGACAAATGACATAAATGTGAAGAGCCAACGGCAGAAAGAACAACAAAAAAAAATTTCAGTACACTTGTCTCAAAAAAACAAAGAAAACCAGCAACATTAAAGCATTCCACAGATTTTTTTAAGTAGTAAGATCTACTCTTCTGCTTAATGGAAAGGGAAGGCTAATGACATGTTGCAATGGATTTGGAGAGATTCATGGGTTTTTGGCTTTAGTCTTCACCAGCTGTGATTAGATAGCTAACACAATTAGCATCAATGTCAAAGGAGTATGAAGTCCGTTGGCATAAAAAAAGAGCATCTTGGAAGCTATCTAAATGAGTTACCTGCTTTCAAATAATTTTATACACTCTTTAAATTCTGCTCAGAGGAGTTAAGACACTGTTTAGGGCAATGCCGGAAAATGTAGTCATGGAGGATAGCCGGGCTCCAGAAGACAGAAAARATAAAACACAGTGTAATGTGTATAAAAAGGAGAAAAGGAGTCCTCAGTCATTTACAGACCAGGGGAGCTTCCCTTCCACTATACAATGACCCTGGAATAAATAAATATAAAGAAAAAGGCTAGAAGTATTTGACACATAGATTAGCAAAGAAGAAACACTGTTGAATCCATTGGAAGACCTTAGATGGTAGAATAAAGGGGTATGTGGATAGGAAAGAAGAAATAACCAAGTATGACATAGTTGTGTTTCTTTAAGGTTTGACTGTCTCCTATCCCAATTCTATAAGCAGGTTAGGAACATATGGTTAAAAAAATAAATGCAACATCAAGATGGGAAGATGCATGAAGATGGGATTTACAAGGTTCTGTGGATGGTCTGGTAGTCTTTAGATGAATATTTAAATTATTTAAACACTAAATAATTTGGACAGGTTAACAGAAATACATTTTTGAAATCTGAGGCTGTAGAATCTTGTAATGATAAATGTAGTAGATAGCAAGATTAGAACTCAAAATTACTTTGATAAATTGAATATATACTTGGTGTCAAGAATGACAATGAAATTGAGTAAATGACATGTAATAAATGAGACACAATTCAACAAGGCTGTGTGCAAAACATGGCACTGTGAGAGATAAAAGCGAAGTACAAATACATCACTAACTCAGATGGCTACAGGTAAAGCACTTGGGGCTACAGGGAATAACACAGCACATAAACTGATGATTCAAATAAAGTGTGACTTCAGCCAGATCTCCATTCTAAATGTGTTTCTGAAAAAAAGGACACTTTTGGAGAGAGTCCAGAGGTCACTGACAACTCTGACCAAAAATCTGAAACATAGAAGATCCAGCAAGGAGACTTGAACTCATTGTGTTGGGATTTTTGTTGGGGTTTTTTTAAGTGAAAAGAGAAGTGAGGGAGAGACTTAAAAGCGGTTTTCAACATCAAAGTTAATTGAAAAGGGGGAATTAAGTTTTGGCATTAGTTGTTTCAAATTTTATTTTCATACACACTGGAGACAGAACAAGTACTACTAAGTCTCAACAGTAGAAACATTCACAAAATTTTCTCACTGTAAGGAGAAGGAAATTCCAGATTTTTTTGTCAAAGATGATTACAGTATCCTCAAAGTCTGTTGACCAAGTTAAGCGAACAGGTATTATACTCAGTAACAAGGGAGGGAGAGAAGGAGGAATTTTGCACTAGGTTTAGGCATTTTGGGTTACTTCTTTTAGGCTTTTTACTACATACCTTCTTTGAACCTATAATTTTGGAAAATAAAAATCATTCAGAGCAATATTAACCTCTTTTTGGTGCTTCAATCCTGCTGCCAGTTGCTGGAAATTGTATCCATCTTGAGAAAGATAAATGTGGAGAAGAGAATACAATAGTCATGACACTGGGATTACAAACTGCTCTGGAAGGGTGAAAAATCTATGATGGACATCACTGCTACTCCTTTGGGAAATTTCATCTCACCTGCAGAAGAGACTCACTGTACAGCACAAAGTTATCCCAAAGGAACTGAGCCATCCATGGCCCTATATTTAGGGAGTTATTTTTAGAGACCTTGGGTTTAGACTACAAAGAATCTGAAATGCTTGGAAGACAACCTGTCAGACAGATTCATATTTTGGACTATGGCACAAAATTAGTCCATTTGAGGGGTGAAAAAGACACAAACCATTCCTTATCACTCAGAGCATTATTGTTCATCTTCAGGTTATGTGCTAGAGACAAGAAGAATTTCTGTTGCTTTCTTGATTTAATAAAGGCTGATATCTTGTTCTGTGTGAGGAATAAATAAACACAGATGGTCTCCTTTATGAAAAAAAAATATCCCAAAACAACAACTTGAATTTCCATTCTAATTATCATGAAACTGTCTTATATCTCTATGGTCTTTAATGCATATCTTAATCCTATATTTTACTATAGGATAAGTAAACTTAAACTTACTTAAACCTTACTTTTAAGACAATTTAAATTTTTCTTATGCATGTATGGGAAAAATTAGTATTTTGTGGATATGTGCTCAAAGAAAAAGATATCTAAAAAAAAGTAACAGAAAAAAAACCACCAAGGAGACATTTTATTTTTATAGAGAATCTATCATTTTATAAAATTCTTTCTAACGCCTAGCTGACCTCTTCCATTTGTATTTGTTCTGTAGCTGAGGAGTAAAACTCAAATAAAAATAAGCCTTCAGCACCTCTGTTAGGTAGAGGATAATTTTTTTGTGATTTCACATAAAACATGGGAGTTATAAGCCTTATAGGCCTACTTGGTGAATGCTTATTATCAATTCTACCTAAAGCAAATTTAACATTCAGGAACTAGTGAAAGAGAAAATCTGATCAATTGAAGTCAGAGGATTTTTTAAACATATATTTCAATATATTGAAAGTTTAAAGAAACAGATTTTAGAAAACTTTTCAGGGGACAAAGATTCTCATATATTTGTCCTAAGAAAACACATAAGGCTTAGTCTAGTGTGAGTTGGGAAATTATTGTGTTCATCCAGCTTTTACAATGTCATAAGTAAAATGCTCCAAACAATTGTTGGTCATTGCAGCTGAGAATGTCTTGCTTTTGAGAGTGGTATGTGAGGAACTCTGGTTCACTTAAATGTTGTTTCTTCCTCTAGAGGACTGAAAAAAACCAGATCTCAGCTACTCTTCTCCTTGGTAAAGATTTTGAGTGTGAATAATCAATACCACTAAAACCAAGGCAACAGAACTAGTTAAGCTGAAAATTGATTTTAAAGTTTTCTTATTCACAGGACCAGCATAATGGTAAAGACGATGGATTAGTGTGACTGAGTAAACTTTGTGCAGTTTGCTATAGAAAGGGACTGGAACTCAAAGGAAAACATGAGGATGATATAATCTTTATAATATATCTATTGGATAAAGTATTCTGTACCAAAAGAAAAACAAACAAAAAATGATAAGTATTACCTGGGCACTTGAGAGACTGTGTGGAATAATAGCAAAGTCAGTCCATTCATTGGTGTCTCTCAGGCATTCAATGACCAATGCCAGTGTTTCTAGAAGTTTTCTCAATGCATTAAACCTGTTTCATCCAAGTTTCTTGTGTATCTGACCCAAAACTAAGGTAAAATTCTGAGCAAATAAGAAATTCTGGGCACCTCCACCCACAGAATCACATTCCCACAAAATCACAAAATTGTAGAAATTCGAAGGCACCTCTGGAGCTCAGCTAGTACAACTCCCTGCTCAAAGCAGGGTCAGCTAAGAGCAGGTTTCCTGGGACTGTGTCCTCTCAGGTGCTAGATATCGCCAAAGCTGGAGATGCAACAACCTCTCAGGGCACTCTATTATGGTGTTAAACCAGCCTCACATTAAAAAAAGCTTTTTCCTGGTGTTTAAATACAATAATCATTATTTCAACTTTTGACATTGCCTCTTGTATTCGCACCAGATACCCCTGAGAAGAGTCTGCCTGTATCTTCTGATCAGGTATTTATATACATTGACAAGATTCCCCCTAAGCATTCTCTTCTCTGGGATGAATCAACATTTACTGGTATGTTAGATGCTCCACTTCCTCCATCATCTTTGTGAGGAATCTGTTTCAGTATGAACATGTCTGTCTTGGTCTGGGTGCAGAGTGTACTTGTGGTCTAGAACTGAACAAAGCACTCCACATATTCAGAACAAAATTGAGAGGAAAGGTGACTTCCCCTGAGCTGCTGGCAATGCAGCCCCTGATTCAGGCCAGGACATTGTTGATTTTTGCTGTGAGGGCATATTGCTGGCTCATGGTCAGCTTGGTGTGCAAGGGTACCCCAGGGCTGCCTCTGCAGAGCTGCTTTCCTGCTGGCCCCTGGTGTGTACTGATGCACTGGGTCACTCCCCCCAGCTGCAGGACTTGGCATTTCCCTTTGTTGAACTTTATCAGATTCTTGCTYGACCATTTCTTGAGCTAGCTGAGGTCTCTTATTGCAGGACAAGCACCTGGTGTGTCAGCCTGTGAACCCTAACCCTAACCCCACTCCTCACAGTTTTGCAATGACATGGGTACAAGCTGACACCATGAATTTAGCACAGCACTGATGGTTCTTCTTTACACGGAGSCATACACACACACAAACATGCATATGATGCACTGAAATATATAAACAAGTGTGTAGGCATTGGACTGGATGAACATTCTAGCTTCCTTACAATTGAAATATTCTATTACTCTATTTATATATATAAATGTGTTATGTAAGGGTGTGTATATGTATGTATGTATATATATATATATATATACTGAAAGGTAAACATGAGGTGTACTAGAAAAATTCATGGGGTATGAGTAGCTTTTGGGTAGATGACTGTCATTTAGAGCACATTTTGGAATGTGTCAGTCCTGTCCATAAGTCACAGACAATGGAGAATTATGATGGTGGACAGCGAGCCACCCCAAATCTGATCACCAGAATGTGCCAAGCACAGCACAGGGGTGGCACATGCCAACACTCTCCTGGATCCGTCAGTTCTTCAGAAGGGTGGAGATTGTTGTACCTCTGTAATATCAGGGTTCATTGAAGAACACACATCCTGTCTGTCACCCAGCTGAATGAAATATTCCCACCTTGGCAGCAAATCATGGAGAAGATGGCATTAAAATGCCTCTTTGCCTCCACCCAGTGCAAAACTCCTTTTAAAAATTCTCTGTGCTGCAAGAACTGTGTTAACTGTTATATTCAAAATTCAGAAGTTAGTCACATTTTGACGAGCATTTTAAACAACTTAATTAAATGGTGCCTAAAGGAAAGCTGACATTCTTAAATGGCCTTTAATAGGACATTCCAACCAATGCCAAATCTAGAAAACAAGCTGTATTTAATGTCTTTAACAAAAGGCTTTGGATGTCATAGCCACAGCAGGAAGTAAAACCTGGATTTTGAGCGAAGCAAGCTGATGTTTAGATTGAAATAGGTTTAGATATGAGATTTAGGCAGAGTGGACAGAAAAARATGTGGATGGGTAGACACAGGGCAGAGATGGAGAGATGAAGAGATAGACACAGCAGATAGATTCTCATGAAATAGCCTTTCCGTGCTTGGTGTGCAGCTGCATAGCACCTGCCTGACATTTACAGCAGATAGCTTTTATTCATTTCATGGGATATTCATCAAAATGTGGTTGAGAGATGGACAAAATTCCAAGTATGTGTCATCACTTTACTGGTTTGCGCAGCTGTTTCCTAAAGCACACAATGATGTTGTGTTGTTAAGGAAATACACTGTCACCCTGCTGAACAAATAAAGCATTTAGTTTATTGAGTAACATTACAATAATGATGGGAGATAATAGACTAAAAATACTGTTTATTCAGTAAGAATGGACAAAAACTTTACTGTCCATGAAGGAATCACTTCATGTACAGAAAATAAAAATTGTGTTATTTATTTAAGCTACCTTTTTAACAGTACTGGTGAAAAATACTTCCTGACATAAGCTTTGATCAAGGATAAGAATCAGCAAACATCAGACTAGAGCTCAAACTGCAACCAGACAAGGGACTATATCTACCACATGTAACAGCAAATAATTATGCTGGCAAATACATAAGCCTAAGATAGATGAGAGGTGGGGAGTGGGGTGGGTGCTGTGTTGTTGTTGGGATATTGAATTAATAAATTTCTGATCATAACAAAGGCTCATGTTACCCTTTCCTGGGAATAAGCCTGTCTTGATTTTACAACTCTTTTTATAGGATGCTAAATATTTCTCAAGACCTTATGCTTTCAGAAATATTTATTTAACATATTTCTGATGAGGATGGTATGTCAGCCAAATCACCTGAGACAGTTACAAAGGAGTAGGCTGTTAATTGTATGAGGCTCTTTTACACAGGCAAATCTAGCCCAAAGTCATAGCATTTTCTTCTGACCTATTTTGTTTCTTTTGATTTTGCAACTGGTGCGGGAGGAAAAAAGAAAAAAAAAAAGAAAAAAAGAGACAAGAAGAAAGAAAAAGAAAAAG
>JACDOX010000025.1:758959-867017 GCA_014549065.1 Cardinalis cardinalis
AAAAAGAAAAAGAAAAAGAAAAAGAAAAAGAAAAAGAAAAAGAAAAAGAAAAAGAAAAAGAAAAAGAAAAAGAAAAAGAAAAAGAAAAAGAAAAAAGAAAAAGAGAAAAAAAGATGAAAAATAAGCCTGTCATAATATTTCCTTTAGAGAGGCAGGTGGGGCCAATTCTATTGTCACTGTTTCATCTGTAACAGATTTTTCATATATTTCTTATGTTTGAGCTTATGTTTTGGGGCTCTTACTTGATTTAAGCAAACATTCACAAAAAAGTTCAGGGACAAGATGCAATTATTTTGTGTTTTGCATGCAAGACTGTCTRTTGGTCTAGACTGGATCAAAATCAGACCTAATTTCAAGCAAGGCCCCTTTCATATGCTTCGCCTACTTCATCCTGAAGCTGTCACCACCTTCCCACACATTTTCCCCTCTGGGATATTCCCCAGAGAACATCTCACCCCCCCTCACTGCCCCTCAGCATCTCAGCAGTGCTACTGCAGAGCACAGTGACAAGCTCATCCCTGGGCTGGGGAAAGCATTCCCCTGAGGACAATCCTGGGGTCCACACAACCCACACCATGGCTGCGGGACAAGTGCAAAGGCAACATTTTGTGGGTCCGGGATTACCCAGCAAACCAGTATGAGCCCCTCTCCCATGTGAGGAGATGTGCAAAGACAAGAAGGACTCAACAATGTGCTCTGTTAAACCTGTCTGCTGGAGCAAGGGACTGGAATGGTGCTGGGAGCCAGGAGATATAAAAGAGGAAAGCTTCTACAAACAAGAGAGACTGCAGGAAATAGTGTTCAATAGACTTACGGGTCTTTTTATTAATTTATTGGAAATCTAAAAAGAAAAATTCTTCTGTGAACAAGCTGCTGCAGAGGGTGAGATGCTGAACTACTGACGTAAGCCCTCAGGACAATCCCTGCAATCAGCTGTGGTGACACACAGTTACTGAGCTGGCCCAGGCCATCTGTGGTGGCAGCTGAAGCAGGGAGCTGGGATGCACGGCTGTAATTTATGGAGAAAGCTTCAGAGCTCCCTGACACCCCTCCCTGTTCTAGTGGCAACCCCAACCACTGCAACCACAAGCTTTTCTGGCTTGAGCATTCAGTAGCATCCTCTCAACTAGGAGGAAAGTCGATTCAACTCATAATGCAAACTGTCTACTGAACCCTCCTGGAGTTAAATAAGGAACTCACAAGTGTTGGAACATTTTAGACTTTGTCCTTTAGAACAAAGTTGTTAAACTATGACCTCATGGTGCTTCTATCTTGGCCTAGATCCAATGGCAATTGAAGTCAACTCCTATTGACTTCAGTGGGCTTTKGAACAAGCCCTCTCCCACTTCAGCACATGGCTATTTTAAATTAATCAAGACAGCCTCATTGGAATCCGTTTTGGCATTTAAAAATGGAGTGTACTGTTGCCCTGGAACTGAAGGTCTCATCATGATGCTTGGCTGTGATACCAGGATGGAAGCAGAGATAAAAGCCCTTTTCTTGCATCAAGCTGCTCCTGCTGGAGCTGCTCTTTTTTTGTTTCTTGTTGCTAAAATAGCAGTGCTATTGTTTGCTCTATTGGTCTTATCTTTGGGGATTTGGAAATCCCTTCTAGGGGAGGCAACCTGCACACACACATGTCTCCAGACCCCCCTACCAACACAGGCACACACCAGGCATGTGTGCTTATTGCTGCCTGTATTTGTGCAGAAGTATTTTAACTTCRTTGTCTGCAATTCACTGGTTACTTATTCAAAATAATTTATTTTTACCTATGTATAATCCAGGACAGATTTCCCAGAAGAGTACGCTATCACAGTGCTATACACAAGAACATTTTCCATTTCTTAAATATGCAGCAGAACAACTTAGGTACTATTTTTTTGTGCTCAAGGGAAATTTTTTACTTTATGTCCATTATTTTTCATAGTGTGTTGTCCCGCCTTAAATAATAAAAAAAAATTGTAGTAACATAAACAGGAGACATTGATTAAAAAAAAGGAGAAAATAAACGGGAAAAAATAAGAGATTTCATTTCTTGCTATGCTACTAGACAGCAGTCTCCTCCACAATCTAAAAAAGAAAATCAAATCAAAATGGATTTTCCAGCCATATTCCTATCACATTATGATGTATTACAGGCAGTATTAATTTGTATTTCAGACTGTAATTAATGATAGATATTGATTGTCATATGTATAAAAGAAGAAAATCTAATTTCATAAGTAAAACATAAAACTGAAGAATGATCTCTGACTTGATATTTCAAAATGCGAATAACTTCTTAGGTTATTATATTTTACAATATTTGTGTCATAAGAAATCAAAGAATTATAGAATATGCAGAGTTGGAAGGGACCCACAGGGATCATCAAGTCCAATTCCTGGCCCTGCACAGCAGCATCCCCAGGAGTCACACCATGTGCCTGGGAGCATTGTMCAAATGCTTCTCGAGCTCTGTCAGGCTGGTGCTGTGGCCACTTCCCTGAGGAGCCTTTTCCAGTGCCCAACCACCCTCTGGGGGAAGAACCTTTCCCTGATATCCAACCTAAACCTCCCCTGACGCAGCTTCATGACTTGGATTTTGTAAATGTAAATCAGAATGAGAACAATCTTCAACATGTTACAATTTCTACCAAAATTAATTACAATTTTAAGCTGCGTCTGAACTGTGAGAAGGTCAGAAGACCTGTGTTTCAAGACAAAAGGTTTTTATCTTGCTTGATATTAATAGAACTCATAAAAGGAAATATTACAAGCTTTCACTGAGCTTTGTGGATGTAATTCACCACAGAAATGGAAAGTATTGTTATTAAAAAGAAAAACAGTGATTTCAGGTCCTGAGCCAAAATGAGCCAGGATATGGAAAGAGCCACATCCAAAGCCCTCTGGAGTTAATCAAAGTCTTTCCACTGCTTGCTGTGGAACTTTATTCAAATTGTGAATTTCTCATGGTGACATCTGTGCGTCCTTCAGTGATGGATGTGGTGAAACAGTGCTGGAGACGATCACAGATAGATGCCATTGCTGCAAAATGACAATTTCCTGGCTTTGTGTAGCATTTCTTCAGTTTTTCATGCCATTCTTTGGATGTCATCATTCATCTGTTTCCCATGACTCTTTTCTGTTTCCTACTTTGATTTAATTCTCTCCCTTTTTTTTTCCTTTCACAAGGTAAAGTAATAACATATACAATCAGATGTAAAATATAATTCTGGAACATGACAAGTCACACTCTATACTTTCTGTTTTACTCTATAGCATTTGAAATACAACACAATACAGGTGAGGGTAGAAGTGAAGTACAGTATTGCATTTGTGACTACCTGAGGAATAACACCATAACTCCTTTTCCATGTGAGATGAAATTACAACACATTTTCATGCCAATTCTCCATGTGTAACTTTTGATGTCATCTTACATTAGAAATATGCAGGAAAAATGAAAGTTCAGTTATTTCCTTGCTTTCCATTTCATAGGAAAACACATTGATATGATTTTGTTCCGTTGCTTTGGGACTAGGGGAGAGTTTAGGTCCAGTGTAGGTCTCCTAAACATGTGCAAAGTTATGTGAGTTCAACTTGTGTAAGCCTTGCATGAGTACTACTGAGCTGGACTACTGCTCCTCAGTGCATGCACTGTCCTGCAATACAATTGTCCTGCTCATAGCTAGCCCAAAGGGACTAAGAAAGTATACAATACACACCTAGAAAACAGTACATTATCAATATGTGCGGATGTTATCTCCACTTTGATCTACACAAACTGGGAGCAGGAGCAACTTGGGTTTGTGCATTGAGGATGTGTAGGTCTAGAAAGGGTCTCTAGATCCAGAAACACCATGATATGGCAGGCTTTTAAAGATTATTCTGCTTCAGTAAAACAATAAGAAAACAAAGAGAGTAGAGATATAGCCTATTGACTTCCCAAAGAAGTCTGACGAGGCGAACATCACTGTCTGCTATTTCTTTCCCCTCATAAAAAGCTTTATTTAAGTACTGCAGCTGATACCAGCAAAAAACCAGCAATTCTTGTCTCCAACCAAAGTAGTATTTCATTCTATTTTAAATCTAGTCAACCTGGCAGAGCTGGCGTGCCAAACTGTCCCACTGTGTGGTGATCAAAAAGCAAATAAGGGTATTGAATGTCTCTGCATCACATCTTGCCTTCTGAACAAACAAACTTGGTTCGACACAGGCCTTTGAAACAAGGCTTTCCTTTACCATTGTTCTTTCCTAAATACCCTTTTCTCTGTCTTTTGTTTCTTGAGCTCTCTTCACTCCCAAACGTATGTTGAAACTATTTCAAAGTCAGGTATTTTTCTGTCATACTGTCTTTTCTCAAAGCCTCTATAAAACTGACCTCGTTGCRCAAGGTGGTCTGTTCTTTCATTTTAGGCTGTTGGAAGGGCAAGCAAAAGCCTCTTGCATTTGTTAAGCAAGACTTCTTTGTTGACAAACAGTCACTAAATGGTGACATGGACACCTACATCCTGGTAATCATGTGAAGCAACATCTAGGACAAGCTCAGGCTGCCTTCTCCACGTGCTGTCTTGAGTATTTGCCTCCAGGGTGTGAGATTTTAGAAGCATTCCAATGTTATAAAATACCTTAGTGACCATAGTGACTTGCCCAAGCATAGGTCTGAACTTTCCTGAAAATTTGGAATAGGTACTCCCTGAATCATTACAGATAACACAAAGTCTCATGGTGGATTTAAAATCATTGAACAGCAGAGCTCAGGTGTTTTGTGAGGTCCCAATCCATCACAAGAACTATCTTCTTCCTAGGAAATATTTGTCCAATCTCTTATTAAAACTWCTGTCACAGAGAAATCTGAAAATCTTTAGCCTGTTCTTGGTTTTCACTGGTTCTGCAATTCATGAACTTTTGTTTCACTTCATTGTCTTTTTTGCAGGCTAAAGCCACTGTTTACCCATCCACTACAGATAGAACATGCTTCAACCATCCAACATCTTGCTCTGAGAAAAGCAAAGCGGCTCAGGTATTGCAGGATAGCCTACACAGTGGAAAAAGTTGATAGGAAATTATAATGAACCCCTGCCAGAAGAATTTTGAGATAATCTTTGATTTAGCCATGTAAAGTACATATTTTAAAATTACTCCATAACTATCTATAAATATCATAAATATATATATTTTTCATCATCTGGATTTTAAATGAAATGCCCAAACAGAAGAGGGCTGATGAAATCCCTTCCACTATTCATACAGGCACATATCTTCCCTGTGCAGCCAGGAGCTGGGGTGTATTCTCCAGACATCTCATTTGCTCAACTCAGATTCTGGTGGGGGATGTTGCAGAACCTTTCTCAAATGCTGCATATACTTCAGTAGCCTTGAAGGCCACTAACTATAGAATCCCCAGACCAACTGACTAAAATATAAACTATTTTCTTTTTCATTCTGATATCCAGAACCTTGTCACTTTGAGTTAGGAAGGGACTTAGAGCACAAAATAAAAGATTAAAAAAAAAAATAGAGGTTTCATCCTAGGTCTTACTACTCCAGAAATAACATCATTGGTCATGGCCTTCAGATTTAGGAGATTATGCTTTCAAACAAAAGTGAATATAAGACACAAACAAAACTTAATTTCAGCCAAACTACATTCAGAGGTAAGACTTGCCAAAAATACAATAATGGCAACAGTAAGGGAATTTAGTTTGACCTGCATTTTTTTAACTTCATTTTCATTATAAAATATTATTTTGGAATATCAAATTGCCCAAACTGCTTAACTTGTGTCAAGCAAGTCTTATAGAGTCACACCATACTGTGTGACTCTATAAGACTTGMTTAACCCAAGCAAGTGTATTTAGTCTATGTGTATTTAGGATTTTTCAATAAGAAAACATCAAAGCATTCATCCTTCATTGCGATTTTTGAAAGTAACACACCCATCTATTTTTAAACTGATGAACTGCTCTAAAAACAAAGATCAGTCAGAAACAATAAACCAGAGGGGACTATAGACTACATAGAAGTATTCAAAGTGAAGACATATGGCTTCTGGCACCAGTGTTCTGCAGTTATGCTGGAAGAGAGAAGAGAAGAGAATGGAAAGAAGGAATATTACCCAAAATGTGCATATCCTTATATGGATCTTCTAATATGTGGGCTGCACCTGGATTTATGAAGTAGTGAACTGCTATGTGGAAAAGGTACAACTACAAACCTGGTAGATACAAACAACTATAAACAGAAGAGTCACCAAGATGGCCCCATGTATTTCAGGTGAGTTTAAGCAAGTGTCCCCCACAGATAACTCAGATGACTGTTTCTAATCACAGTTCAGAACAGGCACAAAAGCTTAACTATTTGCATTTTTACTCTTCATCAAATTCACTTTGAGTTTCCCATGTGTCTGCATCAAGTTCACTGTTTTAATTTCTCCACTGTCAGGTACTTCCCTCAGGAATTCAATTGCTGAAATACAGAGCATGTGCAACACGCTGTTTGCATTTCCCCAAGAGATTTCTAGACTTTTTTCCCCCACAGAAATAACACTTGAAAACAGCGAGTCTATCCTGTCAGCTCAGAAACGAAAAACAACCTCTGTAGCAGGCAGCCAGGAACATAACCCTCTAACCAGTTCCACAAAAACAAACATACAGAACTTCTCAGAAACAAATTTATCTCAGGAAGTTTAAGCAGCTAAAACTTATTCATCTCAGACTGCAATTTTACAGTGACTACAGTGATACTTCCAAGGGGCTGCCAAATGTACATGTGGAAAAGTATCCCACAAGCTCCAGTGTTGGTTCTTGGGAAGAGAAAAACCTTCTGTCAGGCTTGTCTGGGCTGTGGGAAACCACCCCTATGGTTCTTCAACATCAGTGGACTGAGAGAGAGAGCATTTAAACTCTTCTCACTTTGCTTAGATACCAACCTAGACACAAGTCTAAAACTTGCATAACTTGTGAGATAAGCCTCCTCTGGAGGGAACTGTTTCTTTCTGTGGATGTAATGGGAGGCTTTGCTGTGTAGCTCTAAATCACAGACATCCAGTTTGGGTGAKATAAAAAACGTGAGAATCAGTGTGAGAAACTCAGTTTTGGGCTCCTTATTACAGCTTTGTGAATGGAATGAATGAATAATTTTGCAGAATTTAGTAAATAAGCCCACCAAATCTAAATGCTAGAAATTTGCATGTATGCATGTAAAAGGAAGAGAGTAAAATATTTTGAAGAAATAAGGGTGTCTTGTAAATCTTAATTTCTTTTGGACACATTTTCACTGTTGCTACTTATATCCTAGCCCCCAGACTAAAGTGGGATGGAAACCTGATGTGTTACTGCAAGGTTTTGTTGCATGTTTTGCCACCACTACTAGAGCCATCACTACTGTTTGATGTAGATTCCTTCACTGTTTTCAAAAAACAGAAGTTTCTTCAAGATACTTAATGATTTGGTTGTTTCATAAAAAAAAGGTAAAAGGAAGAGAAGATGCTGAATAATATAAAACAAATGACTTCTGTGTTTACCTTTTGGGTCAATTTCTTGACTGGTTGCAGTATTTGCTTGCAACACTGAATACAACAAAATGTTCTAGAAAGGATGGGAAAATCAGGGTCAGAAACTTTGTGAAGGGGGAATACAAGTGTATTTCTTTGGAAAGATGTCAGGTACTATCAGCAAGGCCAGCAAAGACTGCCACCTAAATGTCTAGTCTGCAAAAGGCAGCAGTTTCCAGCCCTGTCTCCTGAGGGATTTGACCCTTTCATCAGTAGCACATTGTTTGGTTGAGAATGGTGTCTCTGGCTCCCACCAACTTCCTACTAGGACTGCTTAACCTCTAACTTGGGCAGGAAAATACTGACTGGAAAAATACCCTTGAAAGGGTGCCAGTCCCTGATTTCAGTCCACCTTCTGCCAAGGTCAAATTCCTCTCAATTTCCAAACTCTTTTCATTTAGTATTATTCCCTGTGGTTGAGAAAAATGGCCCATGGACACCTTTGGAACTGCTTCATCATTCTTTATACTAATCTAACTCTCATAAAATGTTAAGCTATAAGAAGCTAAAATTACAGTATTACAAGGTTTGGCCCTTGAACTTGCCCAGTAGGATGATGAAATATTATTGTCTTCAGTGACCCTGGTTGGAGTGCTGAAGGAAGGCAAGTCAGTCTGTGCTCAGCCAGGTGGGAATGCTGCTGCCAYCAAGGGAAGYGTCCYGCCAGCAGTCTTGCCTTGAGCAGATTTGCATAGCAGAAGTAAATTAACCCTGACATGCAGTTTTCTACACAGTTTATTAAACACAGTAGAAATAGTATTTTACACAGGCATTCTATGAAATAAAGTATGCATGTCTTTTCTCATAAATGTTTTACACTTTATCGATTTGCTCCTTTCAGTTTTATTTGCATGATGGGCTTGTGTGGTGGTTTGGCTTTGTTTTTAATTACACTGCGGTGTGTTTCCTTTTTTTATTAAGTACAGCATCCTCTTGTACTCTGCTGGACAATTCTCCCCTTATACTTTAAGCTTTTGTCCTTGCCCCCACATGAATCTGCTTTGCCAAGTTCTCAGCTGACATAACATTGTTCTTATCCAGGAAGTTACTGAGCTCCTACTGCTTTCCCACTTCTGTTCAGCTATGSATTAAACAGACAGCCTCTCTTCAGCTGCCTGCAAGGTCTCACTCTTTTGCTAGCTGGGACCACATTTTTCAGAAGTGACAGTTTTGGAAGCATTTTGGGAGAAAGGGTTCACTGGTACACATCAGGACTCCTGATTGCTGCCTGCTTGCCAGCCAGCATGGAACAAAATCTGTGTCTCATTATCACCATGTATAAAAGAAACAGAGTAATTTAAAACAATATCCAAAATAAATGGCAATAGTAAGTTGTGGAACTATCTGAAAACATGCTAGAGCAATTCAGATGTTAGAGATCCTCCAGTATAATCTGTAACCAGCGCTGGCTGCAGGCAGTACAGATTCAAAACACTGAAAGTGAGCCACAGTAAGAGAGCCACACGGAAAGCACTACTCCTCCTCAGAGTAACTGTGGTCTRGAAAATCTGGTTATTTTCTTGTCTCTTACCCACTCTCCTTTAACCTCACAAATTTCTCCAGAAACCTGAAACAGAAGTGGTATCACATACCAGAATATTTTCATCTTGCATCTTGGGGAAGTGTCCACACCCCCAAATATTTCTGTTGAAGTGAGTAATTTTCTGTTTTCAAAAAATATRAGTTCACCTCTTTGATGCTCCATACGTGGACCTGAAGAATCAGGAAATGTGCCTGACTTGTCTCTCCCATCTGGTAAATRGATCAATTCCTCAGCACTGCATGGAGGACATGTCAAGACATTCAGAGCTTGTTGCTACTTTTCCCACATGTTGTTTCTCAGTTGTTGCAATGAGTTAGCTGTTGTTMWGACAGAAATTAGTCACAATATCCAGAGGTTGTTTATGCAATACCACTACCTGATGCCAGTCTGGGAAGGCATTAGCTTCTGGAATTTCATCATCTGCACATAATRTACAATAGCTCTAGAAATTGTATTGAGACCCCAAGGGTGAATAAGTGAGGAGAAACTTAGGATCAAACTGTCCTCCAAGTAGGTCTCACTGCATGCAAAGGCTTGAACAACAGTGATGTTCACAAGCCTCAGGWCTGCTGAGAGCATAACTTCTGTGGGTAATCAGCCCAGTCAAAGGTCTCTTTTATTCTTCACTAAGTCAAGAATTAAATGCACTGTGACATCTGAATATAGATTTTTGGGGGGTTTTTTGCCCCCCCCCAGATAGATATAGTTTTTCATGCCAATTTAAAAAACCATTTCTCTTTCTCATAAAAAAAAAGAATATTTTGTTTAGTCTGTTTAGTCAATGGTAGGTTGTTTTACGGTACCTTATACCTGAAACATGTTAAGTCGGACTGATTTGGCATAAAGGAACTAAGCTGGCTGCAAAATATTTTGTACAAAACAAAGAATAAAAYGCAACACCTTGTTGTCTCTATTATTTATTCCAAAATCCTACTTTTGGAGATTGTGCTATATCTCAGACTTGAATTTTTTTGTGGGATTTTTATAAAACATTGGTTCTGGTGATCATAGTGAATGAAAACTTGCAGACATGGATGTTCATCACTCAAAAGACAAAAAAGAYGGACATAGATAACTCAGAACTTACTTTTTCTTTATGATTAATGCCTTTACACCTCCCATGATTTTCCAGAAGCTGCTTCATAAATGGGTCACTCACACATCACATGGGAACTATTTCTGCATTATGAAGAACAGAGGCTGAAGGAATCTGCTGCAGGGTCTCCCAGTCTGCATTAGGTCCTTCACAGGATGCACAGTATGCCTGCAGATGGAAGYGCAAAAGAGACTTGCTGGTACAGATTTGCAGGTTTGCCAGAGCTGGCAAACCAGAAATGGCTTTTCAGGTGTAAGAATTCTATCTAATTGYTAAAAATTGAATTTGGTCCTCTCTATGTAAAAACTATACAATACATTACTCTTTAGCAATGCAGAGCGGAAGAGAAAAATAAATKTAGTACTTTGACTTTGAATGAGGAAGTAAAACACTTGTTAGGCTGGAAAGTCTGAATTTCTATTGAGTTCCCTTTGTGTACCATCAAGGAATCTTTCAGGTTAAAGCATCACCATATCAAAGCAGGTACTGAGSATTTCTCTGATGAAACACATTCTCATATCTGATTAATAAGTCATAAATCAAATCKTTTTAGGGAAATTGTTAACAGTAATAGTTGTAGAGCTGTTCCTGTTAAAAAGAGCATGCTTTGTTTTACTCCTAGAATTTACTAAAGTTTAACAAGATCTGTTTCACTTAATCACTTACTACCTCTTCCTGCTTTTCCCTTTGAATTTTTTTGTCTCATCTCTCTGTAATAATTCAGTTTKCATTGGCAGCTTGCTACATATTCAAATTATTGACTACAAGATCTTTACCAGACAAAGAAAAATCCRTAGTAACAAAGAGCACCTCTGATATTCCTTTGTCAAAAATAAATCAGGAGGCCAAGCTAAATCAAACATAATACAAGTAGAGCCCATCTTGCCTGCATTATAATTAATTTTGAATTCCTCCTGTTGCCATGACACCATGCATGAAAAGAAATAAGGCAGGCATTGTGCAGTACTCAAGAGCTTGTTGAAATTTTGGGGTTTGCTTCTTATGTTTAAAATAGGARGAAAACAGTGAAACAAAAGCCAGCAGTAACACAAGAGATGTTTTCCTCTCTGTAAGGTGGGAGAGGGGTACATGCCAGATATCTTTTGAAATTTTGCTTGTTGAAGGAAATAATAATGAATTTGAGATATTTGCTTAAATTTCCTGATTCTACTCCTGAGAAATCAAGTGATTATCACATTTTCTAATCTTTGTGGACTACCTTCATTTACTATTCCTCTGTGGCCACCCCCTCCCAGCTGCTTCAGGGGCAGCAATTAGCCTGAGCACTGCACACAACCCACACACTCTTCACACAAACCTTATGCTGAGCCTTCAGTAGCTCTTCAGAGAAGCCCGGAGAGAATGMGTTCTTCAGGTGGAAAAACCTATTGAACACAAAGGACACAGAGGATACTCTAGAGAGGAATGAAMATTTTTCTGAACCTCATGTTGTCACTGCTTTTATGGCTTTTAAAGAGATTATGATAYTTTCTTGTTAACAGAAAAAGGTTTTCTCCTCCCTACCGACATGTTGAGTGCTCCTTGTATCCAGRAGCTTTGTTTTTAGTGCTTCACATGTGGTTGTTGAACACTCAGATACATAAAGCTCTACAAAACACTTCCATTGGAGCATTGTTAGTTGTTTTRTTGGCAAATCCCACCTGACACAGCCTCCTGAGCAAGACCAGTGACTGCTGCTTGAACATCACAATCATTTCTGTGGGGCTGCTGCCCACACCTCTTTGGAGATGGCCATCTCTGAGCAGAGACAATCATGACCATTGCTAGGGAGTGCTCCACGGTGCTGYGAGCTGCATGAAAAGGGCAGGCAGGTAGCTCTCAGCTGCTTTGCTGGCACTGCATAGCAGCTGGAGCTCCTCTGCAAGCTTCATATTTGAGTTGGAGTAAGGAAAGTCATAGTCTATCCAGCTGAAAGCAGTGTTATAACCTTACTGAGCTGTGCTGACAGGCTGCACATCTGAGGTTGCTGTCAAAAACTATAAAGACTTAAAATACTGAGTGTTCTGAAGGGTCATTAAGGTATCCTGTGATTCAAAACAAACATTACTGCAACCTCAAGCATTTCTCAGTTTCCTTTCCCTCGCAGCCACAGTTTTTCCCTGCAGCTTCTGGCCAGACACTGTGGCTCAGAAGGCATTTTCTCAGGCTTAATATTAAAAGCTATGAAAGAGAGATAGTTTCACCCAACAGAATTCTTTAGGTTTAARGAGCCCTGGGATGTCTCTAGAACATCTAGAACTGTTGCTTGTAGGTGCTGTAGCTTTTCACATTCAGTTTATTTCCACAGCACAATGGCAGAGAAAATATCTGGGTTAATTCTCTCAGTGTTAGGGCACAGRAGAAGCTGAGTCAGAGGGTCAGCTCTCACATAAGGCACTTGCATTTTAACTGAGTCACAACCTTCCTCTGCCTCCCTTACCAAGTCTTAGTTGTAAGGAAATGTGAGTACTTGACTGCAGAACCTGCAATGCAGCACATCCTGAGATCACAAGTAAGGAAAGGATAAAAATTGCTGGTAAGGATGATTGCACTGAGCACCAATGTACATTTTAGTCACAGCATAGGTAGAGGTGACAGAGAGAAAGGTGCAATTTCTCACAGCCTCTCCCTTCTGCTGTTCTGGATGTCTCTGCTTTCTGATTCCAGTTGTGGGAAACAGCAAGATAGCACACACTCCCTTCCCCCAATTTGCATCTTTCAAGGGCTATTCTTCAATACTCTGCAGCTAGAAACACTAGCCTGCTCCTGGGAAGCCAGGAAAAACTGCAAGGAACACTGAAAGGCTGGAGGCATCCTGCACTCTGCAGATTTTCAGTCTGTAGCCCCCTAATTGATGTTGAAGGCTGGGAAAATTTGCTGAACAAAATGCATGGATATGGTGGAAGGAAAGTGTTAGTGGTCTGATAAGAGATACTGTGTTACCCCAATCCTCTAACTGCTCTGCTTCACCTGAGAAAATCTCAAGGATCTGAAAAGGAAAAACAGATTCAGCTCAAAAACATGCTCCAAACACATCCTTAACAGTGTGTAATTGGCATGAATTCCAGAAGTCCCTGGAATTCTGTCAGGGAGATGGTGGCAACCAGGACTGCACATTCTTTTTTTTTWAAAGTTAGAGTTTGTGTTAGTATTGGCAGGATCCTGAAACAAACCTCTAGTCCACAAAAAATATGAGAAACCAACTTTTCATTTTGCTCTACTCAGATGTACTTGGTGGCTGGGCAGGGGTAGGGAAGGCACATGAACTTTGGAGTGTATGTAAATAGAGAGGTAAAGGCARAAGGACTCACAACTTCCCCGTTGCATCTAGCCTCCCCTGCCAAACACATTGACTGCTGAATGGATGGCTGGAGTTATTGTTTGGACAGTTGCATTGTTTCTGCTGAACATCTGTATTAAAGAACACAGATACAACAGCAGGCGTGGGTAGGAAGAGAGAAAATAATTTGGCTGAGCTACAATATCCGTCCATTATAAAATATAGAGAAGATGCAGTGTTATCAGCCAAATCCCTCTCTGTAACCAACTGATTTTAGTGTTCCCCCCTCTTCTCCCAGTGAAATCAATGTTTTTTGAATTTGGCATTTTGAAAGAGACCTCTGGTTTGCACCTCTCATTTTACATTYGTAGACTGCAACATCTCTATACCTGCTTTTGAAAGTTCAACACTTGGTCTTTTTCCCTGTCAGAAAAGGTTTATACAGCCTCAGAGAACAGGAGCAATAATGTATGCTAATATCAGAGGCTAGAACAGCCCCAGCAGTGTCAGCAGGCCCATCATAACATCGTTATTTTTAGCCCTATCTTTACAATTAGCTCTGCGGAGGCTTTGAAACACAGACTTTACAGGCTCGAGGTAGAAATCTGGCTGCCAGGGATTTCTCCTGCGAGGCAGCCCACGCTGAGCTGCGCCGATCGGCGGCTGCTCCCTGCTGGCCGGCGGCAGCACCGCTCTCCGCCCGSAAAGACCCTTCCCGGGACTCTGCTAAGGCAGCTGGAGGAGTTTATCCCTATTCCAACTCGGGAACCCCTCAGTCGACCTGTGTCCCTTGTAGCAGTTACATGGGACTTCAACAAAATGAGTCCACTAAGGCATGAAAACMAAGAAACGCCGCGCTCTGCTCATCTGCCGAGGCAATTTTAAAAGCAATTTTGCACAAGCTCATGCATTTCTCCTGTGGCTAACCCCTAAAATGACAGTGGCATTCCCAAAATATAGTAAGACCTCAGGATTTTGTGGCAGCCCAAGTATTTCTGCCACYCACCAAAACATCATTTTGAGGGAGCAAAGAGGAAAAATAAAATGTGTGCTTCTTTGTAATTGTTCTCAAGAATAATATACAGCAGCGAGATCTCAGGAATGGCTGAACCAACATCTTTAATTTAGACTGGGATGAGAAGGTCWGGCCTACAGAACCTGCTAAATTATTGCATTTCCTACAAAATTATGCAAKAGAATTTTTTCTTCCTGTAGTCATATATGAGTACACAGACTAGAAGACACATTTGACATTAAAGGAGATACTGTGTATAAAAATAAAGTACACATCAGCTAGACACACATATATAGATCCAGATTTCAGAATACTGCAGTGAATTAGGAMACCTACAATTTACTTCCAGGGGCTCTCTTTATTTGGCTTACAGTGTTTATTAATTTTTGACTTTAAAACCCAAACAAAAAAACCAAAGAACATGGGAATAAATTCACAGATAGCACACACAATTTGACATTGTTCTTTCTGTCACACACCACAAAAGAACAGGACTCTAATATTTTAAGTGCATTTCYATTGCTTGCATGTGTGAGCTGATTTGTATGATTTACAGCATCTAAACATTTTGTATGTGGCACATGTGTTGAGTTATGGTCATCACACACAGAGCCATCTGGAAATACAAAGTAACCTGGTTTTGATTCACATCATCAAGTTCTGCTCTGGTGTCTGAAAGCAGTCCTTGTGATAAGGCACTCTATGACTGTTGTCCTCAGTTTTAGCCATGTAAAAGTTAAATGCCTGGACAAGGACAGTTTAGACTTCTGTCATCAAAGCATATGGGAAAAAAACCTCTACACCTGAGAAGCAGCTTGAGAGGCTAAAAAAAGCTAATTTATCTRGACAACAACCTCAGTAAAAGCAGGGATGGGAAAGGAGATGTCCCAAAAACTGAGATGTATCTTTGCATTAACTACCACCAGTTGAGGCCAGACACACATATGTCAAGACACCTCATACTTAAGTCATATGAGATACTATAGGCTGAATCTTGGTTCCCAGAGCAGAGAAGGAGTAGAAAAGGCTTCCTTGTCAGCTTTACCTGTCTTGAAATCAATGAAAGTTTMATTGGTTTCAACACATCCCACATAAATAACTCCTGATATAGATGCAGTGCTGACAGGTCAAGTACCATGGCACAAAACCTCTTATGAGGAACTTCCCAGCTGATCTTCAATTTAAAAAAAAATAAGAAAGGTGCTTTGTGGCTTTGTGGATGCTGTAGATGCACTGTGCTCACAAGTTGGTAGTGGCAATTTCTAGCACTTATCCCACATGTGTGCCTACACAATACCAATTCCATTAGTACAACTGCAGAATGCTAGAACTAGCAAAAGGGTTTTATGCTGTGCAATTCTCTTGTCTCCATCTTTCAGTTCTTACAGTTAATGACATGATTTTGAGTAGAACTCTTCCATCCAATGCCCAAATACACTTCAGGAATTATTCTGGGGCTGTGGTCCCTCCTAACAGAACTTACTAGTATGGATGTGGTTCAGCTCTGGCAACTGAATGATCCTGGACGCTGTTTACTAGAACATGCATGTGCTGTAAGTTTGCTACTTGAGAATTCAACTCAAATTTTCTAATTTTAGACAGATGACTGTTACTCCACCTAACTTCTGCAGTGCTTGTCATTCTCTGATGACAGACTTGCTGTGCAGAAACCCAGACACACAGCTGAAAGGCACAGGTTAGAAAATCCTTCTATAGCAAGGGAAGCTGAACCTGGTAGAGAAATAGAGGGACTGCCCAGAAGCTAAAGGCCACCAATCTACACAGTTACTGCACATGACTGAGAAATGATCCTACTTTCCAAGAGAAAACTGCAACATCAAACATCAGTTCATTGGAAGCAACACAATGTGGGAGCAGCAGAAGCAAGTAGAAAGATCATTATTAACAATACCTGCTCCTAGAAGTCAAAACACCTTGTGGCTTTTACACACTATTTTCGGCCCAATTAATTGAACAAAATATCTAACTAGCTCCTACCTTTATGGAGAAAAATCATTATGCTTCATGAAATTGAAAGACATTATTTAGTAGCAGCCATTACATGGCTTTTTCTAAAGTTTTCAGGTAGAAAGCACATACATGCATATTCTTTATGCACACCATTTTCTTGAAGAAATTGTGCCTCTTCCTTTTTTACAGGTATAGACAAATGGTATCCTAACAAATGAGAAATAAACTGTGGGAACTAAAGGAAAGTCTGCATCCTCAACTACAGTTTAGGCAAAATGCAAAGTGCTTGTTGATGGAGTCACGAACATGAGAATTCCTTACCACTGTCAGAGAGTTAAATATGCTCCGTTATTCAGGAGATTGGGCTTTAGTTTGTGGAAATCCAGGGCACTGGGTATATGTCCCTGTCTGCTCTGGGGTGCCCTGACCCCCGGGRGAACACTGACTTTGACCCTCATTCATGGAGAAAGTTTCCTAAACTCCAGAATAGRCTAGAATCCACTAGAGTGGGAAGTAGATTGTAGAGAGTAGTGTAGATGTATCACTTAGGTGGGAAATTTAGGTTTTAGGATTTTTAGTATGTAGTGGATGGAAGCAAGATGGAGGGCACAGGGTGTCATCCTGGGCTTCTTTCTCGTGCTTCTTATTCCTCCTTCTTCATGGGTTTGGATGGCATTTTGTAATTGGGTGGAAAAGTCTGCATTTTGGGCTGTTGGGGATCAGTTAAAAGGGAAAATAATCTAGGTGTCAGCTCTTAATTGGATAGTTTAGCTTTAAAAGACCTTGTAACAATAGATTGTTTGCCATTTTTGCGGTGCTTTTCCAGTGCGTTGAGCCTGGTGTGGGCAGCGTGCAGAACTCTAGAGAAGATAACAATAAACAAGAACCTGAAGACTGAGAAGATCCAGTCTCTCTTTCCTGACACAAGACCACTCCCCGAGGGTCTCCCCAGACAGGGGAGCCTCCTGGGAGAGCCCAGCCRGAGTCCCAGAAGTCGGGGAATTGGCAACAGGTACCCCAACATTACTTTTAAGTTTCTCTTCCACACCAGCAGGTGGGAGTACAAGCTGCTCGCAGTCACCTGCACCAGACCTAAACCCACGGTGCAAGAACACACACACATCTCAGAGYGATCCTTGGGGCAGCACGTCCACCTGCCCAGAGCATCCATGGACTACAACGGGAGCTGGATCAAGGACTCTCTGAAAAGATGGCCAAATTGAGATAAAAGGCAGTAAGTGACTTGGCCAACGTCACAGGGGAAAACCCAACGCTACCACCATTGAAGATGAAGTGGGCTGTGCTCCTGATCTCTCTCAGGACTGGCTTCAGCCCATCAAAGATCCAGCTGTGCATCAAATTAGTCCTAGAGATATTCAGATTCCCTCTTCTAGCTAAGCTGGGAGATGGTGAGTCAGAAACCACAATTATGTCCAGAATTGTGGCAGGAGGTCTCCAGGTCACAGGCTGTGCTTTCTCCAAAAGCCTGAGAGGCAGAGAAACACAGGGAAAAGTCACTATGAAGAATCACAGGAAACACATTCATTTAAAATATCTATTGAAATTACAAATTAAACTCTCCAATATGATTCAAAGTACAAAACACCACATTAAAAGGCATTCAACAGCTCCTTTATACATCACAGTGTTAGTGGCACAAAATGCACTTACATTTCAAATACATCAACAGAACTATTTTTACACTGGTCAAATACATTATTTATACATATGCATGACTCCTTCATGCTTATTTCTATACAAGTTTAAAATACATCATAATAAAATGATCAAGAAAGGTTCWGTTATGTACCATGTACCTGTACCTAATGCTCCCGGAATTCTTGTAAGGTATATACAAATCAAAGCAATAATGAAGACCACAGGGCTCTAAACACAAACAGCATGCCTTACTTAGTACAAGTGCCTTAGCAATTAAGGGCTGATGCAGGCTTTTTTGATATCTTTAGTATCACTGTCATCAACAACTGTAATTTACTTGTTTTCCTCAGGCTTTTAGATTATGTACATGAAATGTACAAACTTTGGTCTTAAAAAAGCAAACCTGCAGAAAGGTTTATGCATGCTGCACCTCACTGGAATGACAATGGCCTGCATTAAAAATATTTATTCCTATACGGTAAAAGGCCTACAAATGAAATGCACAGAACTTCATTCTAATCTTCCTGCCCATAACAATATTTAAAAAAAAAMCACTTAGTATTTTTCTCACTTACGGATATTTTATCCTGTCAGCTCCATAAATGAGAGCTAGTCCCTAATTTTGATTGTTTTTTGCATGTCAGGAGCTCAGCTGTAAACTGAGAGTTGATTCAGTCTGCTGTTATTTGGGATTTTGCCTAATTTATGCACCAGAGTATCTGAGGAAAGATCATGCTTCTTAGTATGTTGGGGAAAGTATCCTAACTTCTTGACATGCTAAAGTCAGTAGTAGGAGGCTTCAGGATGAATGCCAACATGAATAAAACTAAAATATTAACATAAAAATACAGTAATCTTTTGAAGAGCCTCAAAACCAATGAATTTGTCCTCATAGCTCTCCTGAGGTAAACACTGATCCATTCACTTTAAAGATGATCAGACTGAGATAAAAGGCAGTAAGTGACTTGGCCRATGTCATAGGGRAAAACCCAACATTACCMCCACTGGAGATGAAGTGGGCTCTGCTGCTGATCTCTCTCAGGACTGGCTTCAGCCCAACTAATGGCAAGGCTGGGGAGATGCACAGCCTCTGGAGTGGGACCCCACACTCCCTAGATGTGACACCACATGACACYCCAGAAGAACATGCAGATGATGTACAAGTACAAGCTCCATTAAACAGCACTACGAACACACCATTTACACAAGAGCTGGACTTGATCCTTGTGGGTCCTTTCAAATCAGAATATTCTATGATTCTGTGTGAATAGAAACACCCTAAATAATAGCATAACCATAAAAATGCAGCAGAAATCATGCCATGATACTTATTTTTCTGGTGCAAATCCAAAAAGCCATAGCTGTTGCAACAGATTTTCATTTGAGAGACAAAGAAACAAACATTCCCTTTGCCRTGGCAGGGGGTTTAAATGTCAGAGTTTAAAATTATGTATTTACAATTGAATTTTGGGGTATTAAATGTCACAGTATCAACATAAGCTGTAACATAAAAGCACCCTGAACCTAATACCTTACCACCAAAAGTTGCTACTTTGGAACCAAATCAGCATTAAAAATAATAATAATAATAATAATAATATTAACAACCATAAAAACAAGCAAAAAAAATCCCCGAGAATACAGATGGAATGACATTTAACAAACCTGAAAAGACTGGGTAGGTATTTGGTAAATATATGTAGGCATATAGTCTATTCCAACAGCTAGGATCTGAAACAAGAGCTGTGTCATAAAACTCACCAGTAGCAATTCAAGTATGTTGAGATCAAGATACACTGATAGAGTTTTCTGATTGCATATAATGTTACCTGTGAGTATCAATCATAAATTATMATTTTAAAATTTCTGTATTTGCAAATAGCTTATTTATCTTTCTTTTTTCTTTTAAATCTGGAAATGCATTAATTCTGACATTGATTATTAACTGGCCACACAGCAYTTGGGAAAAGTCAAGTTCTGCTGTATTTTGACATAAATTCTCTAAGAAAGGCACAGAGAAAATAAACCTCCTCATACCAGGACACWCAGTACTGTTCACAGGCCAGTGAATATTTCCTGTTTACCATGATCCCAGTAGGAGAATTGGTCACCAGTCACAGCCACAATACAGCAAAACCCCGCAGTGCCCCAGCTAGAAAATTAATAACCCATTAAGTCTTTACATCCTATTGTCCAGGGTTTTTTTCCCCAGTCAAACAGGAGTCCAGGGCCAGGGAGGAAAGGCCATAGTTCAAGCTAACCTTCAGGAAGCTGTCCTTTGCAGAAGGGTTTCCACTAATTCTGCACAGTGAAGCTATGACTCAGGACGACTCAGGTGTGTGGCTTGGGATCCCTCTGGGAAATGGACTGAGCTGATGCCAGAGGAAGAGAAGCACCTCYCTGCCTGCTGAACTCAGCAGTGCTCCACACACCCCTGGAAGCTGGCAAACAGGGATCAAATGCACTACCAGACTTCTCTACAGGTATTTTTGAACAATTAAGCAATTTTTAATAACCAAGATAGCCAGAATACTAAAGATACTTAAATAACAAAAGATCTGAACTGTGCATTGCCATAAACAATCTGAAGACATCATGGGTTCAGATTTGTTGGAAACAAGCTACTCTTTTTATTCACATTACAGAGGCCAAACTCATTAAAATCAAACCAAGTAAGTGAATTGCAATCTCCAGCTCCTGGAGTTAAAATCTATRGTTAGATCCAATTTGAATTTGGATAGCACTAAACTTGGAGGATAAGGSAGGAGAATACTTTTATAAAAATAAATTGGCCTTTTCAAAATTGTGCCCTACAGTATTTTTATTTAACAGATACACAGTGTAAACCAAAAGCCAATAAAGAGTAATTTTTTGATGGTTGAGCTACGAAAACATATTCCCAGCCTGTGACAACAGCCAGAAGTAGATTCATTTAAGGATATTAAGACATTTTCAGTGTAAAGTTATCCTGGCTTCAAGATATTCATCCATGTCAGTACATTGCTAATGGCAGAAATGAATTATGACCAAAAAATGCAGTAAAACATCAGTCCACAAGCCATTCAAAAGAATGTTTTCCTTCGTATTGCAGACATACACATTGTTTCAGGTGCTTCACATTTCATGGCAAGAAGTTATTACTCAAATTCTTGTTGGCTTTAAAATAGAGCAAAATGGTTTTCAAAAAAAATTTCTAAAAAGAAACCTCAATGATGCAGTATGTTGAATAGCACACTTTACTACCCTGAAAACAGAGTACTGAATCTTGCAAAACTATGAAGTGATTAGTTTTCAAATAAAATCTTATTTTGTCACAGTATTGTTATTAGCACAATATACCACATATCATACAATACTATCTCCGAAAATGGGCTAAATGCAAAGCACAACTTCCACAAATATCCCAGCCATTTTCATATTAACTACAGGGATAACCATGATGTATTTTTACATTTAAAAGGAAAGACTCATTAATAACCCAAAAGTCTGCTAAACAGTAAAGTTAGTCCTGTATTTTTCATTAATTGTCCTAAAGACAGAAGCAAGCTATTCTGAATTTCCAAAATAATTCAATAGCACAGCTATTTACACATTTGGTTTAAATAGGATTTTATATATATATATATATATATATGTATCTATAAAAAGATTAAGATACCTGGATTAGAAGTTACATAGCCCTATAAGTGTAGCAGAACCCTAAACAATAGCAAAAAATAACAATTCAGAAAAACGCTAGTGGTCCAGGGGTAAGCAATACCATCAATGTATTTTTAAAAGGAACTTGATTAAATAGCAGATTTGTGTCACCACTCAACCTTACAGCTTCATCAATTAATTTTAAAATGTAGCTTTTAATCAAACAAATTTCTTATAAGACTTTATAAAATTAGTGGAAGGCAGCAGGACTAACTTTGTCCCTCTGATCCTCCCCAAATTTCAAGAAAGGCATAGGATGGCCTATATGCACCTTACTAATTTTGTTACACTTGGAAAAAATAGGTACTAAAAAGGACATTATGATGGCTTTAACAAAATCAGATGTGTAATAAAGTCACRTGAAGTTGACTATCAGATTCAAATGACAGTCAACTCAAACATATGCAGGAATAAGACACCAAATTTGGAAGCAAACAGATATGCAGAAGTTTGTAGGCTTTTTCAGCTTGGTTTGCTGATGTCATTCAGTACAGTCCCTAGTCCACCAGCAGGGCAGCACCAACCTTTTGCATTATTTTAGCAGTATCACCTCTTAATTTCAGATAGCTACCCAGGTCTGTGGTCTCCCTTTAGCACCAAACTTGCCTTCTATTACCCTCCTTGTCTGTTATCAAGTGATCTGTACAACAGTAGTAACAACAGTTCCTGGAATCAAGACTGTGTCAACGAAAAGCAGAATGGGCAAGTAAGGCTACAGCAATGTAAGTGCAAGAGGGAAACATAACAGCAACAGTAAAATCAAAATATGTTGTGATGAGTCCAATCTTCTCTCAGTCTAGGTAGGTAGAGGGTCATCATCTCCTTTATTACATTTGCACTTGCAGCAGAGAACAAATGGTGTAGCAAGTAGAAGGAAAGGGGAGGCCACCAAAAGTAGAAGACCAAATCCTGCAAAAATGCCTACCACCTGTAAGAGAAAGGGATAGCATTGTGTCAAGGATAGCATTGCCTAGATTCTGTGTCTGCTACACCACTGCATCCTCTGTGTCTATCAGAAAGACCTAAGCAAATGCCACTGACCTTATCAGAGCCAGAACGCCCCACATGTAAACTACAGTCAGCTCCTGTGACCAGAAAAATGTGAGTGAAAGTAGTGTGAATGTTCATGTCTTAATGGCTCCTGTCAGAACTGTGCCACAGAACTCTGTTTTATCACACAAGGTGATGCAGATGGCTATTTGCCTTTTTAAGTTTTCTTATATCTCAAACAACTAATGAAGCAAATCACTACTACTTTACTTGACCAATCTTAAACACTAAATATTGAAATCAAGGCTACAAAAAAGACTTCCACTTTCAGGTGCTCCCTTTTTTTCTGGAGAAAGCTTCAAGAAGAATTAGTCAAGGTGTTGGTGGTGTAATCTGGGAAGAATCCCACAATGTACCACCAGCACGCAGTCAAGCTTGGGTATTTCAATCGCAGATTACTAACATCATGGATTATAGGAGRACTTTGCATATGCAAAGGCTTTTTGCAGTCAGACCTGAGCTCCTGCTGCTGCTTCAAGGGCATATGATCTAAGTGCATCTTTTTCACTTACATTTATTGACCGCCTCCTTCCCAGCATGAGCAGAGGACCATAGACTTACCTAACCGGTCAGTGTKACAAAGCAGTTAATTTCTACAGAGCTTAAATTTAGAAAGTTATTTAAGAAACACTCAAGTTGAGCTTCATTGCCTGAGAAAGCTTCCCATTTGCCATAGGCAACTCTAAGAGTGATGCTGCAATGATATGCTCACAAACTATTTAAGAGAATAATTTAGATTTATTCACGTGACAGTGTGAATTTGAATAATGATGGCAAGAGTGGAATGCTAATGCAATAGCAAAACCTCACCGCAGAAGGCAAAATGAAATTAGAGTGCAGCACTCATTAAGGATTCTTCTAGTCAGGACTAGATACGCCACTTAATTAGCTGGCAAATATTAAATTAGCCATGGTATAGATGGGAGGATGCAGTAGCACTTTTGCTGGCCAAGGATAATCAGGTGTCGATGATCTCGCACAGGGTTGTGGGGCTGTGCTGCCGCGGAGCGCCCGCATCCGCGAGAGATGGCGCTGTGCGACAGCGCTGCGGGCGCGCACCCACGCACCCAGCGGGACCGGCACCGCGGCTGCTGCTGCCCCGCCACGGGGAGCCCCCGTACCCGCACAGCGGGACCGGCACCCCGGCTGCTGCTGCCCCGCCACGGGGAGCCCCGGCACCCACCGAGCGGGACCGGCACCGCGGCTGCTGCTGCCCGGTCACCGGGAGCCCCCGTACCCGCACAGCGGGACCGGCACCCCGGCTGCTGCTGCCCGGCCACCGGGAGCCCTCGTACCCGCACAGCGGGACCGGCACCCCGGCTGCTGCCGCCCGGCCACGGGGAGACCCTGCTGCCTCGCCCTACCATCTCATTTCTTCCCAGCAGCAATTCCTTTTCCAGCTTCAGAGCTGGGCACGTTTCATAACCCATTCTCTTTTTTCTGGTGGTGCTGACAATCTGATGCAACTTCAACTAATCTTTGCATTTATTTCCCAGAAAATAAAGTTAAATTCTTGTCTTTAAAAAACATGAGCTGCAAYTACTGCCATGCTGCTCTTTGCAACYCAGGCTCAGTGCACTGGTCAGACAGAGCCAAGCTAGAAGTTGGCAATTCAATGGACCAGACTGACCACTGGTAATTAATATAAAACATCTATTTACACCTTCCTCTCAACCTCAATATGCCATCAAAGAAATCATTAAGTTTCAGTTTTTTTGTTTTGCTGTTTTTGTTTTTTTGGTGTGGTTTTGTGCGTGTGTGGTGGGGGGTGCTGTTTATTTTTAAGTAAAACTGCCTGCTGARTATGTATTACTTACTTTTCCTTGGTTCTTTTTCTTCTGAAGAAATTGCTGCCCTACTAGGCATCAAGCCATTTTCTCTGGCCAAAACAAATATTTTTTAAACCCACAAACAACAAACCAAAGACTCACCTCAATTTTCTTTGGATAAATCTAAGAACCTTAAACAACTTACTCAAAGTTTACATAAGGAAACAATTGTAGCATTGACTTGGTTTCAGCGGGTTTAGCAGAATTACATCCTGACTAGTAGTGAATTATCACCTTCTTTCTCTACAATAAACAGATMATCAAACATTCCATATATCAAACATATTTGCACAAACTGCAGGGGCTTAGAACAGATTCCAAATACCAGATTAATCACCTCATACTACAGGTTTATCAAGTAAACTTCATGTACCCACACACCTCCTGAGAYACCATTGGCTAATTCAATCAAAAGCCAGTCCTCAGCTCAGACACCCAGTGGTGTGGGTGAAAGGAGAAGGGTGAGATCCTTCTCTTTTTATTTCAGTTTAGCGGTTTATCCAGACTTGATGATTATTCTATAGAYTAGGGGTCTATGCTTCCATGGAAAGTAATCTGTTCCTCAAGAAAAGTACCTCATCTCAAAGCTAGCTTTTTCCWGGCACACAGTTAATTTAGGAAGAGATGACTCAGATACACAGATGTCCCCTTAACTCTGAAGTGAATGTAGAGGCAGTAGATTGGACCAAGTCACACATTAGCATTTATACTGCATGCATCAAAGTGCTGCAGAGAGCTCTTTTATTACTAGCATTCTTGCTGAGTCTAGCAACACTGAATCTAGACTACAAGAGGTATTCCCACACTCTCTGCAATTGTCAGTATGAATCTGTGTTTGAAACTACTGATGAACCTTCAGGGTTATTTCTATCCAACCAACACGAAAGAGTCAGATAGAGACCATAGCAAGATAATGTCTCTATTCAGGTTAATTCCTTTCCAGTTCTGGAACCAGAGCTAAAACTGCCTTGCAGAAAGCGCTTCCTTGTAAATAATACTGACAGTGGCAACCTAGTTGATCCTCCAAGTTCAGTGAGAACAATCTGGACTGGCACTGAACTGGCTCTGCAAACATACCTTTTCTGGTTCTCAGGGGCATTTTGCCAAGGAGGGCTTTCTTTAGGAGAATTAATTGTTTCACTCCAAGCTACTGCCCTCTTTTTATCTGCTTCAAAAATCAGTTACCATTTGGCACAGAATTCGTCCTAAGGAGTTAAAATGAGAGACTCYGACAGCAGTAGACCTGTAGAGAGCTTTCAAAGATCTGAGCTTTACCTGTGTCCTGTGCCAGATAACAGATGCCCTCGAGTGCCCCAGCTTGTTTCGACAAGGTCCTTTGTCGTAATGTATAAGGAGAAAATCATCCTGCAAATATTAAATGAGAAGGGAGGCAATAAACAAAAGTCCTTCAAGTTACAAAACACTATATCCTGACAACTTAAACCCAGGAATCAGAGAGGAAGATAAAAGCAAGTGGATATGGCCATGTCCAACCTTTCCAAAGTGCTTTGTTTATAGTTAGGTGTCTGCACAAGCAGGCTTATTTGGTGTGTGTTATAGATATACAACAAATTCTTCTTCCAAAAGGTCTCAAGCTGCATATTTAAATGCTAGCATGAAGTTTAGCAAGAGAATCCAAGAAGATAAGCTGACCACTGCATGTATTTTACACATGTATAGCAAGAGCAAAGGAAAAATCAGTACTTGTGCTGCAGACTTCCCAAAGCTGGTTCCTTTATCTAGCTGAAGAACAGAACGACAAAGCAGATTTTTGAGATATTACATCCCTATCAATTCTGTCAGCCTCTCACAAACCAGACAAGATAGTAGACCTAGTTCTAAGGCAACACTGCTTTTTTATCTGTGAGAGCATGTGAGAAGCCTGTGACTTCAGGACTGTTAGTAAAGTATTCAAATGGAACAACCACAAGATTTGAATAGTTGGGAGTAGCTCTCAGGAACCTAATTTCCTTTGCTATTGTTAACAAAGTTATAAAGTAAAACTTATGACATGGAAACAGATGTTGTGTATTGTATATATTCTGATCTGTGGGCATGATAACAGGCTGATTTTAAAAAAGTATAAACATATGACAGTAGCAGCCTATAGAACAATAAATTCCTGCTGTTGGGGGAACACTGTATTCTTTTTCCTATGGCAGATCTATTTCTTGTCCCACAGAATACAATTAATGGTAAACAAATTAGACTGCTAGTGACATACCACATCTAGTTTGTTAAACATCCTCAAATTAAGAGCATTGCTAGTCTCATGGCTGTAATGCCTTCAAGAAAGGCAACATTGAAAAGTCAGCACTGAAAAAAAAAGCAACATCCTTCCCCATGTTAGGTGCCATGTAAAGATTGTAAACAAATTACTGTCATAAGATTTTACTTTTTAATAATTATTTACTGACTCAGATCAAATGCAAAATTCACACAGGTCAGACAAGCAAAACAGAGGATACAAATCCTATCAAATTCCCAGCACCAGCTCTGGTGAGCTGTGGCCAGAAGCTAGCGAGCTATTTATTTAATTGACTAAAGAGACAGCCGGATGGCAAAGCAATGAACTTCTAAGCTTCTGAGAGCCAAGAGTGAACAGCATGTACTCACATCAAGAGATTCCAGACAGTACCAGCAAAAGGCATGTTTGCAATTCTTACACATCATTTGGGCACAGCCCTCATCTCGTTCAATGTAAACTTTACACTTTGGACAGCGTTTGATCGGAGCATCATCATCTTCCATTTTGAAAACTGAACTGTGGGAGAGAGTGAGGAATTAGTAAAATGCATGACCATGTCAGTTTAGAAAATAATGTCTAAGAACTGTGTATGAAGGGAAGCCTGCTTTTTTTGCTTAAAAAAAGAGAAATTACTAGAGATTCAGGAATTCAAGTGGTTTTATTATTCAGATATTATGCCGTGCACTACTTTTCAACTGTATCTTTAGAAATATGCTTAATGACTACAGTGTCTGCATAAAGTTAGGATCTTCTCTTTATCATGTAAAAATCAGGTTTTTTTATATAGATATTAATAGATATTAAACAGTTTTATCCTGTAATGTACCAGATGAGCAGCAGGTAGCTCACACCTAAATATTCTGTACATCTAGATTATTTTCCTTTTCTTTCCTTTCTTTCTCAGATGAAGAAACAATTCCTAGATTGCACAATAACCCCAGACCACAYTCCTTTGGACTGGGGCACCAGGGACAGAGAACTTGTCTGTGCCCTCCTTGAGGACCCTGCCTAAGAGTTTCCCTTCAAATCAAGAACAATAAGGTTTTGGTGCATGTTGTTCTTTCAGTTAAACTTGTTAGACTCCTAACAAGTCACTGTTCATGAGTTAGGGTCGCCACTGACTGTTCTTGCACAAGTGTGCAAAACCACAGRTACCCCTTGATATAATGGGCACAACACAGAGGAATGTTGAAACAGTGGAACAATTTTTATTTCYCTTGTGTAGCTTTCTACTGTATGCAGGCTTTATGCTCACTAACAACTAAAATGTACCTTAAATGACAAATCCTGCAGCTACTGCTATTGTGAGATGCAAGAATTACTGATGGAGAATCAACAATTTGCTGAAAACAGGACTGATGATTGATTGATTTATTTGCCYAATAGCAGGATAAAAGGACACACACTAATTATTAACACTAGGGGTGGCTGTACTAGAAAAAAATGCTTTGTATACATAAAATGTATGTGAAACTCCTAATGCTCCTAACAGGCACATTATGCTCCAGAACAATGAAAAAACAATTTTTACTTTTTAMTTGGTGGAGTAAAAAAATTAAGCATGGAATAAAAACTAAAAGCAACCAAAACACTAAGCAAAAGTAGGTAAAGTTTGTTACCTGCCATGAAATTTAGCAACCTTCAGTTCTTGTCATGCACACAGAAAAGCATGTGCCAAAGTTAGTGTATTTGATCAGGAACTCATCATGACAGCATCCTAGCTAGTCATCTGTTACAGCAAAGCTTGAAAGAAGACAAGGTATGAGTAACTAAGTCCAAAGCTGGACAGGGCTTCAATGATGCCTTGGAGCGCAACACAATCTTTGAAAAAGCCCAGACATGAAGTGGAACACATGTGCAATGGTCTTTCTTATTCAGTGGCTGCAGTTTGCCACCAGAGACCACTTGAAACAGAACATAAGATCATACAAATGTGCAGGAGAGGGGATGATTGACAGGGTATCCTAAAAATCACTGGTATGATGTTAGCGACTCCCACACTGTCCAGGAGAGCAGCAGTAACAAGATCATCTCTCAAGTGAAGCTGATGAGCTGCCTGGATGTCATATTTTTCCCACTGGGGCAAAAGGCCAAAGGCTCAAGCAGTTCTTTTGTGCTTTTCTGGGAATGCTGGCAAAGAGTGAGGCTGCCAAGAGCTGTTCAGTTTTAGAATACAGCATTAAAAGAACAGGAACAACTAAGTGAAGGAAACAGCTTTAGAACAAAACACAAAACATCAGGAAAATGCCTCTTTGCGTTTTTGGCTTCTAAATACTTAATCTTTCTCAATATCTTACCTTGTTTCTCCTGGAAGAAAAGAGATTGGCATGCTCTCTTGACAGCCTTGACCTGGATGCCAATTAGATTTGCAAGCAGAGCAGAACTCAATGTCGCACACTTTGCACTGGACCAGCTGAGGGTCCTGTGGGCTTGATTCCTGGAGCTGGCAAACTGCCTGGCACGTAGAGGATGGACACCAAGTCCGGCATGGATCCAAAAGCACTTCTGCAAAGGGACATAAAAGAACCAAATTCAAAGGCGGATACAAGATCAGTCTTCCACAATAATGCATTTCAGCTGAGATTGACTGGCAAGGCATTTGAAGATACAAATTTTCAAAAGGAGCTTTTTAATTTATGTGACCCATATTGACATAAACCTGGCAGGCTTTGCAAACAGGCACCAAACCAAAGTGAGTTTCATGAGTCTCAATTAATTGCCCACTTTCATTCACTAAACTAAACTTGTTCTGAGAATGAGATGTATTTTTTCCAGTTGTACTTGAAGTTAAATACAGCGTATACTATGCAGTTAAACCCACCAGGAAGTGTTTTTACAATGCTTTGCCCAGTGGGAACCTATTTCAAGTTGACCTCTATCCTAATATAACCACATGATTAACAAGAGTATAAGATAGTTTCATCTCTTTCTTGGATGCTCCTTACAGATAACTCAYTTCATGCTTCAAAGCCCAGTGAAGGCAGTAAAAATCTACCAATGATTGCAGTGTTTCTAGGCTGGGTCCCGCCCCCAGCAAAACTTTACTGCAAGTTCTCTATGGTCACGCCATTCCACATCTCCATAGGCATACAGTCAGCTAATGTTCTTAATGTATCATCACACACATGCTCATTAATTCTGTACCAAATGCTAACCCAGGAGATAATCTTGCCTCTGTGAAAGAGGTCAGTATTCTTCTCCAGCCCCTACAATACTAGCAGTCAACTTAAACAGCAAAGCTCAAAATAGAAGTCACTCCCTCCCTTAGTTATTTAGGAATATAATACATAGCAATTTTCTTTCCTTAGTTTATTCCCAGAGTGCTGCAGTTCTGGGAATCATGCAGGCAAGAACAGAAGCAATTACTTTTTAGGTTTTGAGGTTTTTCTTTCTGATGAACAAGCAATTAACGCACAATGCTACTGCAAGRACATATGCAGAGATTCTGATTTATAGGATTGCTCTGGAACAAACTCGTTCTCACAGCCTTTAATGGGTAGTGCTACATGTGTTACCTCTTTCAAACTGTAGCTTCTTATACCTTTGCATGATTTCTGATGCAACCATGCACTCAATCTGTTGAAAAAAGGAAAAGAAGAAAAAATTCCAATCAGGAACAGTAATGATCTGTTAAACAAACTCAGTATTTGACCTTTGAAGAATGAATAAAAACATATGTTATCAACAATGAAGCTGCAACATAAAAAGCAAGACGRATTTAAACATCCTGTAAGGAAAAGAAAACACCCTCTTTGCAAGAAGAGTGTACCTCATTTTCTTGCAGATGACCTCGCTTTGGGCAGGCAGCATCAGGGCAGCTGATTGCTGTTTCTAGACCTTCTTTGATCAGAAGTTCCACATACTGTTTTAGGCACTGCAAGAGAGCCAAACACTGAGTTAACTATTCTGCCAAGCTTAAATCACTCAGTATTCTAACAGCTTTAGTCTGAAAATCTGAAGAACTCAAACTTTGAAAAAACAGGTACTACTGTGTCCGTTTTACAGCCATGAGCCACATTCATAGCTTTTGGCAGTTATGCCTTTAAGGAGAAAAGAGAAAGTTAATATCCTCATCAAAATTATAGAATCATTTAGGTTGAAAAAAACTTCTAAGACCACTTAAACCAAAATTAACCAAACAGCTCTTCATCAATTTAAAGTATGCAGCAAATTCCAAAATAACAATGGGAGAAAGAACAAATCAAAGAGGATGCAGAGGCGGAAAAAAACAATGAAAYACCTCCATGATACAATTAGATTAACCACACTCTAAAGAAATTTGTGTGACTGGAAGCCACAACATATCTTCGTAAGCAGTAATTCCCCATAGACAGGCATCTGTCAAACATACTAGAACAYAAAGGGAGTTGAGTATCTTGACATCTATTCTTGGAAAACAACTATCTGAACTTCATGGTTAAAGAAGTAACTTTKCCACAGAAAGGAAAAATGTGAGAATTAGGACTCCCTAAAGAACTATAGTTTCCATGGGGACCAAATGATAAATATTGGTAATACTAATACTTTTCTCCCCTAGCAACCACAGCATTTTACTCAACCCATAACTGTAAATGTAGACTCTAGCACAGCAGTGCACAGCATGGCTGTGAAAGCAGAGMAGAAAAGTGTATATTTTTGACCAAGGGCAAATTAAGATTAAACCTTGTTATTCTTGATGAGCAACAACTCCTCTCCACCTCCATCCTTGCTACATCAAGCTGAGAGCTAATGCATAGGAGTCTACTGGGAAGACAGGGGAGTGATGAAGAGATGCTCTCTGCTGCTACCATGCAGCTTCTACCAGCCCAGCACTACACAGAAAGAGCAGACAAGGGTCTGCTTCCCAGTGGATGGGGGCACCCTGTGATGTTCTCACCCTGTGTGCTCAGCTGGCATAAGCAAATTGAAGACAATTACAGAATGAGGTCCCTAACTCTGTTTGCAGATGTGTGAATAAAGAGTTAGCCTAGACCAATAGCAGAGTGAAATGAAGATATAACACCAGCTCAGCATACAGCTGTGGTGGGAGGCAAGAAGGATTACACGCTCTGCAGCAAACTGGCAAAACAAGGATTTCAGTTACCATTTCCAGACATTTGCTAAAGGTATGCAGCTGCTGACTAACCACCAGCCTGGGAAGGCAAAGGGCTGCATTGATGGTGCCAAGGCTGGTGTGCCTAACTTCAGGTCAGAGCACAAAACTGCTTCTTCCTTCACCCTGTGCAATCAAATGGCCCATTAACAAGCACCTTCCAGCCTAATCCTCAGACACTGGCTGGTAGCTGTTAAAGTTCAGACTTCAAACCTCTTCTCTTTCTCTTCTGCCTCTCCATTTGTCTATTCAGCTCCTTTCAGACACCCTTATTAACAAATTATTCTAGATTTTACCTCTCGCACCTTGATTGCAGCTAAGACTGTACTTCCTGCCCACGCAATCTCTGCTGCATTGGTCCACAGCATTTCTGGTGGCACGCTGCCACCACCTTGATAGCACGAGAAATCATTTTTGTAAGAGCTCCCTTTCTCTATGTCTCCCACACATTAGAGAAAGTAGGTCATTTTTTTAAAAAAAAGAAAACCAGAGATCAGATAATTTATATTTATAAAATTTTTAATTGTGCATAGAAATCCATGTGTGACAGCCTACACATAGTCTTTGTCTTCCTCAGTAGGGGTTTAATGAGGACAACTGTTCATTTAGTAGATGTTGACTTATAGAAGGTTTCCAAGCCTCCACTCAGAGCTCTGCAGGGTAGGTGGTGGAACACTTTAGGAGAATCCGTGTCACTAAGCACAACAGGCTGAGCTCTGCAACACCCAGACCCTAGGTTGTGTGCCTTGGCAAGCTGTGATTTCAGCTGTAGTGAGGTATTAGTGCTGCTATAATGACCCTGCTGGCTCTTCTCTTTCCTCTCCATTTGCAGATGCCAAGTGTGGATTAAAATGAAAACGYATACATTTTTAATGCCAGCACTTAGCACTTATAGAAAGTACTTTTCAAGCTGAATGAGCTTTGCTATCATTAATCATTAATGTGGCTAATTCTCCTCCTCAACCTGTTYAGGACTATTGCCAAATCCTACTCAATTTGCTTCCCTTTCCTCTCATTTTCCAAGAAACTACACAGTTCATTCCTGTCATGAGCAGTGTCCATGGCCTTTCCCYTCCCCTTGATGGGGCATTGGCTGCTGCCTTCTCAAAATCAGCACAGCCAAGTGCACTTCTCATGCTTCACCTTCTGAGAAATGCCTCAAGGCTACAAAACATTGCTGGAAAATAGGTAGAGGATAAAACACGCTATCCACTCAAGACTCCCCTGACACTTCTCGGGAAGAGAGAGAGGAACCCAAAGCAGTTGCAAGAGAATTTGATGCACAGSGTACCTGTGGCTTCTCTTGAGAGCAGACACAAGACATGCAACTTGTATAAGATTGGCTACAGTACCAGAAACGCAGCAGCATGCAAGCAACACAACAAAGCAGGATTAGGTATTCAATCATATACTACGAAAAATTCATTGTAAAACAATTACAAAAAGATGACARATTTTTGCAAATTTTCTATAAACTTGATTCAATGCTAAAAGAAATTATTTTCATAGTCCTTCCATTAAGGCAGTAAAGTACTCTATAGCATGAACAAAAAACGTGGGAGTGTAGGTCACCCCAAACAACACTCAAAATKAAGTCTATTACATAACTTTTCTCAGAGAAAACAGGAGCTAAAATTAGATACCTAAGGCATGAGATTGGAGTAAGGTTACAAGAGTACACTGACATGTATAAAACCAATATGCTGAGGAACATCATCATTATTCCTCTAATGGATGTGTGTCAGAAGAGACCAGTTAGCTCCCCTGACCACTACTCCTGTATTGTTCCCTGTGCATGCATACTCCTTGTGCATCCCTGCTGTCCTTTCTGATGCGTGCATAACTTTTTCTGTCACCTGGTAACCCATGAATCCTAGAAGCATTTGCTGTCCCCATGACAARGGGCAGAAGCATATCCATTTCTAGGAGTTTTGGCCCAGATCCATTCCCTCACAAAGATCAACTGAGACCCCAATTCAGCAGCAGTTTTACTATAAGCTGCCTATATAAATTGGGAACACTTTTTTTTTCTGTTGCCTCAGAGACAGATGACTAATAAAGGAATGACTTTCTGAAGCTGCCAAGCACAGCGCAGTATTTAAAGCTCAGTAAGATGTGTTGCACTTCTAACCTCTATACATCAAGGATTGTACCACACAGGAAGGTATGAGCTCTGACCACTAAAGTGCCATGGCTTTAGAGCTTCATATATTTTTGTTTAATGTTATAAAGATCAACATACCCTTTATAGGAATCAAAATGCTTATTTTTTGCCTAATTTCAAAACCATKACACAATCTTGCTCTCCTGCATTTAGCATTAACAAACCTGCATGAGCCACAGCAAAATTTTTGGATTTTCCCTTTCTTTTAGAAGAATTCCTGGAATAATAATGCTTACTTCTGATGTTGGTGCTTTGATTTATTTCTCCTGACACCAAAACCCAAATAAATCCCATCATAATTCCAAAAAAGGAACCTTGACTTTCAGTGTTTACATGGGGGGGGCAACACTTATCTACCATCTACTTTGTCAGAAAAAATGTGTTCACTTGGCGCCTGAGGTCATTTTTCAACACAAAATGTATGTAATTAAAACACTTGGAGATGGTTTGGGAAAGTTATAACTAATTTATTTTTAAGAACATGTTATTGCTACTATTGCAGCAAACATGGAGTGGTTTTCTGAGATGCCACCTTTTATTTGAGTTMGGAAGACAAAAAGATTATCCTGAACTGTTTTCTTAACAGCTGATAGGTGGAATTTGTTAAAATGTAGACTTCTGACTACACTAATGCTGTGATGCAAGTGCCAAATCATATGGGAAATTTTAAAATCAGTCCACGGATTTGGAAAGGCGAAAAACACATGACAAGAGTGAAGTATATCATCACTACATCATTTGATTTATTTCTTAAACCTTCAAATGTATTTTAGTGCTGGCACTAGGCCATAGCCACCACCACATGAAGTGAGCACTAYATGCAGAATCATCACATGCCAGTATTGGAAAATAACTTTTAAAAAACGAGAACATACACACCAATAAAACCGAAAGGGAGGAAAATAAAAATAAGAAATCTAGCATTTAATAAGTTTCTAAAAAAGAAAGGGAAATAATTTTTTACAATGTATTTAGTAGCAATAAATATTTAAGTTGGGCAAAGGCAGTTGCTATTGTGCACAAATATTAACCTTGGAGATAATCCTGCACTTTGGGCAGACAATCACTCGGAGTGTACACTGCACTTCAGAAACACAAGGAAGGGCTGACATGCTTTGTCAACAAGGGAGATTTTTTTAAAGCTCAAGCKGAAAATCTTTTCAAAGAGGATAATTATTAACATGTAGACTAAAYTGCTTGTCTCAAATTCTATATCATCTGCAAACCAGGATTAGATGAACATCTAAAAATATCATACATAAATACACACACWTATATAATTACATAAACTTGCATTTAACCACATGAAGGCTCAGGAAAAGCTGGTTGGTATTTTGTGATCCACGTTACAAGTGACATCAGGATATGTACATGCAAAGATCCCTTTGGGCATTGCATTCTAGGGTAAGAAGATTCTTCTGTATGAAGAACATGAAAGGATATTGAGTGAGAAGCATTTATTTTGTGTCCTGTAGCTAAAAATCTACAGTTTGGTCTATGGGCTGCTTCTATGCTAACAGGATACTAAGCCAAAGCTCAAAATTCATGTGATKGGGCTACACAGATGACCAAAACTACAACAGCATCAACTACATTTGGTAGTATTTTTATGCTCTACATACTGGGGATTTTTCTTTACATTGCTTTAAAATTAATTCTAAGAAGGTAATATCTTTTCCTTYCATAAGACAGGGCAATACCAAGGTTATTCTGCTGCTCTGTGCAAATTCCCCTAAGCTAATTCTGCAGTCAGTCTGGTGAATAGGTAGAATTTATACTCTTAGACAAACTGCCTGTAAATTTTTGGCTAACATGATGCAATGTCCTATTTTAGGTTCAGATTAGAACAGCGCAGTGATGTAGTGTGCAATACTCACTGGGGCAGGAGCAGACAGCATGCGTGAGAGTGAGTGAATTCCTTTCACTACAAAAAAATCTGAGTGTCTGTGTCTCGGGTAAAGACTAATATTCTTGGAAAAATAGCTCCCTTCCTTTTGTCCAAATAGCAAATTCATTCTGAATGTCATTTTCTAGAAATATTTTCAATTTAGACAAACCTGAATAATTTCAAGAAGAAAAACTCCTCTAAAACAAGCAGCCTGCATCTGGGGTGTTCTCTGAAAAAGGAAGAATGATACAACAAGGCTAGAGTCTTCCCTRTTCCTGAAAGAGATTTTTGTAGCCACATACAACTATCATATGCTACCTTTTTAAATATTTCAGTGCATACTTCTTAAAGTAACAGGAATGCTTATCTGGTACTAGGACAAATCATAGCATAGCTTAGGTTGGGACATACCTTACAGATCCTATAGTTCCAACCCTTCTGCCATAGGCAGGGACACTTTCTACTAGACCAGGTTGCTCAGAGCTCTATCCAAACTGGCCTTGAACACTTCTAGAGATGGGGTACTCACAACTTTTCTGGGTAATCTGTCCAGTGCCTCACCACCATCATAGTAAAGAATTCCATCCTAGTATCCAAACCAACTCTTTTTCAGTTTGAAGCCATTCCCACTAGTCCAGTCACTACATGCCTTTATAAAAAAAGCCCCTCCAATTTTCTTGTACAGCCTCTTAGTTGGACTACCTGCAGGAAACCCCACCATAAAGTTACCTGTCCCTGCCCTCCCTTTAATCCTGACCCATAAGCTTTTGGTCGTCTCCTTAGTCCCCAGGTGTAGCTCCACACCCTCCAGCTGGTTACTGACATGCAGTGACACCTCCATTTCTTCTGCCTGCCTTTCCTAAAGAGCCTGTATCCTTCCMTTCCAACACTCCAGTCATAAGAGCAATATTACTTAATCTTAGTGTTTTACACAAAAAGAAAACTACTTTCCGAGAAATTTCCATGGTATACTTATCGCACACAAGAAAACATGTACAAGAAAAGAAAAAGAACRGTAGGTTCCTCAGAGAGGTTTTAAGCTTCTTTCAAATTTACTACATGGCCTTTTTGTGTAAAGTAGTTATAATCCTGCCTCAAATCTATTGTTGTTTAATAACAGGCTCAACTTGAAACCACTCTTGCACTGTGGCTCCAGCATGAACAATTCTCTACAGTCTAGCTTTTTAATATCACCCTAATCCTACTTAGCTGACAAGCGACTTACTGGAAAATATCTATGCACACTTTATCACAGAGATCTGTTGGAGGCATAAGCCTGACTGTGGGAGCAATTTTTCTTCTTTACTAGATAAACTGTCAGCTATACTGACCAAATCTGCAAGCACAAGCTACATTCAACTTCACAAACCACGCAGATCTGAGACAGATGCACATTAGAAGTGTTTAATGTTTGTGGTAATACTTTGAACTTAAATAATTTCCACTTTTACAGACATCTTTTCAGAAATAATTATCCACTTGCAAAGAAATCTTCACCAACTCAAATTTTTATTAACCCTAATTTATCATCTTAAGAATAAATCACAGGAAGAACAAATTCACTTATCTCGACATGCAGTACTTCAAATCTAAAAGCAGTAGCAGAGAACTGTCTTACATGTTTATCCTTTATATCCTTTGTTTTGTTACAGAGACAAAAATTCTGCTACACAAGCATACCAACCCTTGACTCCAAGAGAAGCACCTGCAAGGCACTCCAGAGCTCTGCAACAGGGAAATACCTAGATCCTTATGCTGTGAACAAGAAGGTACACACACACACAGAGACTCTGGCCAGGACCAGGGAGAGATAACATCACAGCTGATACGTGTTTTCCCCAAAGTAGCAAGCAATTTGGAAGACCCCTGTTTGACAAGTTTCCTGCCTCTGTCCTCCCGATACTTGGCCTATTTTAAAGATACTTTTTGTTTGAAATTGCCAAGGGTAAATGACTCTTTATCCCACCATGCTGTCAATGTTTAAAGACTCCCTCAGCTGTTCCATAGCCCTGTTATAGACTATATTGCCAATCTAAACACAATCACATAATCTTCCCTGTGGATGATGGCCAAACAGGATGAGGGCTGGGAAAGATAAACACAACCCATGTGCCTCCATGTCTGAGGACAAACCACCAGAGCATTCTTCCCTGAGCTGTAAAAACTATTGTTGTCCAAGAACCCTTGTGCTCCCAGCAGCTGGTGTAATCTTAGTATGGGGACAGGCTACATCCTGGCAAGAGTAGGCACTCACGTACCCATTGCAAATTCTGCTGTAGTTAGAGCAGTGGTGGCTGTTGATTCCTCCCGTGGACAGCAGAGTAGACTTTGCTGCATTGGTTCTACCTCTGTCCAAATGCCTTCTGACAGTACACCCAAACATCACAGCAGTCCTTGGTACATGCCTCTTAATGAATGCAAACAACAACTCACAGACAAGATGTTTATATCACCCCTTTGAGTTCAGCCTCCAAATTCTCCACATGAGACTGCACCAGCTTGAGTACAGGGAACAGCACCATCAGGCCATCAGTCAACAAATGAAGAAGTAAGGCAAGTAGACATGTATTATCAAAAAAGTAGAAAGAAGAGCCTTGATGACTACTTCAGCTTGAGAAATGTCAGGACATGGCAAATAGCCTTTGAGACACAGCAATCAATGGCGGCAGAAATCACAAGCAAGACCAAGCAAACAGAACTAAAAGCACTGGAAAAACAAGTGCCTTTTTCCAGCTGAGTGTCCTGAAAGAGGAAGCAAAAAAGACTAGCAGCTGCCTAGCCTTTGAAGTGGTGGGCTTGTTTATGTTTTTATATACACTTTTATGGTTGTGCACTGTAAAATTTATAGAAGTTGAACAATTTTTCTTCAGAGGAATCAATCACAGCAGCAGACAGCAAAAATTGGCCAAGTSACACAAGGATAATACCTTGTGATACCTTTTCATCTTTAAATAGGTATTTCAAGTGGATGCATATGTAAACTTTTTTCATTATGAATTTTTATCCCTCCGTTGCCTTGCACAAACTTTTTGTTCTCACCTATTTAGGGCTGCAACTGGTAAAAACTTTACAAAAATTAAAACACAGCAAACCTTACAAAAATTAATTTATATTCATATGCCAACATATACGGGATGAAAATCAAATATTCAGAAGGAAAAAAAAMCACAAAAAATTTAGTTTTATATGCTTGAGAAAAGTTTATTCTATCTCAGAGCTGAAATAGCAATTCTGAGTGGGAGAAAAATACACCTGCAGCAAACAAAGGCCCTTCCCTTTTCACATGCAAAACCCTATGCAAACCAAAATAAGCTAGTTTTCCCAACAGCCTGATGAAGACAGATAACATTAATCTAATTTAGTGACATCACACAGGAGAGGAGAGCTGAAGGCTCTGGATCAATTTGAGTTTTCACCCAGGGTTCTGTGGTACCTACTTATTAAAGCAGGGAGTTCTGCCATCCCACCATCTACAGATAAGAATGCAGCCAGCCATGTGAACTGCTATGCAAACACACAGTGATSTCTAACCATGAAGCCTCTATGACACATCACGTGTCAAGATTAGTATCAGTTCTCTGCTAAGGTTGGGCTATATGAGCACCAAGCTGTAAGCTTCGGTGGTGGGAAACAAACATTACAGCTGCTAAGAAGGACCTTGAACTCCATAAAGCCTCACAAGCCATTAGGTTTCCCCCTCCCTCCTGTCTCCAAGCAAGTGAGGCATTTCCTTTGGTAGAGCTGAGGAACAGCCTGGTGTCAGCACCAGGTAGCTGCCTGCTAAGGTAGGCTTCTTTTGGCAAGCAGAGACAAACTACACAGGAACAGGAAGGCAGACAAGCCCACCTGTTTCCATCCACGTTGCTCTTGGTGTCTGCCTTGCCCTGGGGGAAGRAGAAGCTGATGCTGCTTCTGCCTCATTTGGAGTGAGGGATAACACTAAGTAAATCACTTTTTTCTGTCRTTCTACTCAGAGAAGCTCCATGTGCCTCCAGTCTAGCATGACAATGAGAAAAAAAAAGGGGTGCCTGATACCAGTTATAGGCAGGATAATTGTCTTGCTGATCATCAGCCTAAAAGGAAGCTCAAATAGCAGAATGATTAAAATTAAGAAGATCTGTAAAACCAGTCACGATTAGGCAAATTCAGTAATCCTGTTTAAAAAGGACTAGTGATAACAGAAGTCTGTCACTATCCTACTTGGGATAGAATACAACAAACTTAGAGGGACACCTAAAGGTCCAGGCAAGATTAACCAGCTGGCTTGAGTGCTTGAGGTAGGGCTTAGGGCAAGAATCAGAGTATGAGTATCTACAAAGCAGTGTTAGCTTCAAATACCAAAGCTGATCCACATGTGCTATCTGACCAAAAAGAAAGCACAAACATGAAGCAGAAAGCAGGTGTTAAGCTCTTAAGCYTAGCTGTTTTTTCTAACTGTTGGTGGCTCTCTCCCTCATGTACCTGACCACAGTTTCTCCTTCCATTGGAAACAAGGTAGACTACAGAGGAGTAATCAAATTTTTTCAAAGACAAATTTTCTGTCGTGCTTCATATGTCTTCTAGACATGTGCTTGCTTGGACTGCCTACTTGACAGACTTTGGTTTAAAATTTGAGTAAAGTAAGCAATGAATCCACTGGTACCAGAATGATCAGTAGTGCATAACATCTTGAAGGGAACTCATGTGAGGTCAAAAGGAGTTTAGTCTCTATTAAGTAATAGTGGAATCACTGCACTTGGAACACATTAACACATCTATGTGTGTGTTTTATATATATATGTATAAATTAGACATATTTATGGACACAGATRTACATGTAAATCCTGAACCAGAAAACATTCAAGCAACTAACTGCTTGACTTCCATGCAAGAATATCAACTGCAAAAAACCTGTTGCAACTTCAGCACATATACAATTGTTAACACATCAAAGAAACATCCTGCTCATGAAGATGCATGTTAATTTCATCACAGATTACAAAATAATCTGAGTTTCAGACAGGAATTGGATAAAATTACTCCCTGCTTATCTCCTGAAATTCCCTTGAAAAAGCAAAGGCTAAGCAGTAAGTGAAAAAAATTTAGTGCAGCAAATAAYACAAAAAAATAAAGAAAAGTAGTGTTCTCTGCTTTACTCTCTTTTTTCTTCTCTAAGTGTAAAGCTTTCTGAATAAAATATGTAAAACTAATTATGTCTGAGGCAACCAACTGCTAAGTGACTATCCATGTAAGATTATTAGCTATGTACTGTGTGCTATTTAAATGGGGAAAAATTTTAATAAAAAGGTATTTAGGTGTTTTGATCCAAACTTACACAAGCACACTTAAGATTGGTCCTATTGTTAACACGACTCTGCTTGTTTGCCCCTTGATAATACTCAGAAAAACAAAGAAAAAGCTAACAGCAGGTTAGCTTGTTTTTCTCTCTGTTTTTTAGACTTATGTTTCTCTGGAATATCAAGCAATCCAACAATGGATTTGCTTGATGTACCAGAGAAAATACCTTTTCATAACATTCCTAATGGATGAGATATACAAAACTTGAGAGCTCACAGCATTGTCTAGGCATTAGCGATCACAATAATAAAAACAATAATGGAGTATTGCACTAACTGGCAAAATAATACTATGGGAAATTGTAATGCCTGTGCTTTATCAGCAGAGGAGTGGCAGTCTGCTCTATTTAATCCATGCACAGCTCTGCCAGAAAGCAAATGGAAACAGTGTCCCCATTCTATCTTTCTGAATGGAAATGCTGTGCTACTGTATGAGTGTCAGGAAGAGACAATCCTTCATGGTATCTTTACTACAGCACTTCTATGATTATAAAGAGTCAATACTTGCAGATAGAAATATAGGATTGAGAGACCTGTACATTGATCCAAATGCTGCCAATATAGCAGCATTGAAAGATCTCTTTGTAATACATACTCATGTTGTTTCAGCTTGCTGTGATTTAGACAGAAGGACTAGAGCTAGTGGTAAAAGCTGTACTAAAAGTAGTCCTCACACTTGCATGAACATTCCTTTTTCTTTTTTGCCCATATTCCTGGAAATACCACTATTAATGCATGAAAAAGAAGCCCGAAAAAACTACATATTGGTCAAACAAGAACAAAGCAGAGTTGAACCGGATCTACTGTACACAGACTCCATGCAAAGTCTTGAGTCAAAAGGCTAGTCCTTGTGATTGTTTGGCCATTTACAAAGCACAGTTCATWCACAGTGTCCCTGGTGTTTCTGAGAATCGTTGCTGAAGGAACACCAGTGGAGGATTYTGCATACATCTGTCACTAGGCCAAACAATCTTGCTAAACTCATGGGAGTATTTTCTTTAGCAATTTATCATCYTTCAGGCTGGCCCAAAGGTAGAGATGAAGGCCTTGGGTTTCAGGTGAAGGCCTGGGCTGAAACAGGTTTATAGCTATTGCCTCTTGCATTTATTGGGATTGATTCTTAATACTTCCCTCACCATCACCAAGGAAAGCAAGGGTAATACTATCTATTAATTCATGGGAAAGTTTTAGGATAAAAAATTATTTCAGGGCAGTCAAATGTCACTATATAAAGCTTATTAGTGGCAAACAAGAGGCAGACAAACTACAAAAATTTCTTTAAACAGGACAAAGCTGAACGAACTACTCAAGACAATCAAATACTAGTAAAAACTGGCTTATGACTCCACCTGAACAGAGTCCAAAATGCAAACTCCATGTCATCTGTCAGACTACTGTATCAGCTGCTAAGAACAGGTTATCGGTAAAGGTTACATTTCTGATGTCTGTAACTGGTTATATCTTTCAAAACAGCTGTAAGAGTCAGCAACCACATTCTAACCAAAAAATCAGAAGACTGAGGATGACAGTAAACATTGAAAAGAGCAAGGTGAAGATGAAAAAAATGTATTTGGTAGCCCAATCCTTCTGCTGCCATGGAAATGTTACTGAAAACTGACATTTAAATATTATCTGCATTCAAGCACCAGGGAGAAACACAACACTCAGCTGTAAGCACTTGAAGAGAAGACTTTTCAGAAGCCTATTATTTTATATGCTTTTGTGTGCTTAAGCAACATTTCTTCCACAGTAGATCTACCTGTTCCATTGGCTGCCTCCTATATCTTCAATAACCATTAGGAAAAATGAAAACTACTACTAAAAAAATGTTAGCATTTCCATGAAGAAAAATAAAATAAACGAAAATCCTTGATCTTAAATATTCAAAACACACACCAAAAAAACTTTTCTGGGAAGGACTTTATAAATTAAAAAAAAAAAAGTCACCCAATCCCATATCTGAGTCTATAATACCATATAAACTCATGGGAAATTAAAGTCTGAGCATCATGGATCCCACAAGTTTTATTCTTACTGATAATACTCAGATTTTTCCTCTGCTGAACCATCATTACAAGGTTTACAGTGTAACTGTACCCACTGCAATATTTAATGAACTAAAATTTTAATTTAAATTCAGTATTAGGGGTGGAAACTGACTAGTAGCTTCCTCTGTTCYTAAACTAGCAATATTCACTAACTGTGATGATGTTCTTTGTCAAACACTACACATGGTCCCCAGTGTTTTGTATTTAACTGACAAGATTCTTGTTATTCTGGGTAGGTATTTGTACAATATGGTAATGGAAGCCTGTTTTGTGACTGTAATTATGAYCCAGTGAAATTAGAATCTGTAATACATTAAATACTTCTCTAGTTACAAGTGCGTGCATGGCTATGCTGGTACTATTGAAAGGCATTTAAAGAACAATGCAATCATCAGGCACCATCAGCATAGGATCAAAAAGATAAAGACTGCTTAAGTAATTTGATAACCTTCTATGACAAGGTCATCTGCCTGGAATTAAGGATTAGGCAGTGGATGTCGTTTCTCTGGATTTTAGTAAAGCTTTTCAAARTAGTAAATATTGTCTCTCTCAGCACCCTTCTGCACAAGCTGTCCAGCTGTGAGATGAGCTGAGTGTAAAATTGGGCTCCAAAGGTTGTAGTGAATGGAACTACATTTGCTTGGCACCAGCACTGTTCCTCAGAGCTCAGCTCTAGTGTCAGTTGTGTTCGAYGTGTTTATCAACTGCTTGGACTCAAGAATCAAATATACCATTAGCATATTTGATGATGATACAAAACTGGAAACTGCTGCTGATTTTTTTGAGGGGCAAGATGCTTTGCAGAGGGATCTAGATAAATAGAAGCAGGGAAATTATTAATGGCATGAAATTTAACAAGTTGAATTGCCAGTTTGTGCACCTGGTGTGGAGTAATGCCAGGCACAAGTATGAATCAGRAGAGGAGTGTCTGGAAAGCAGCCCTGAAGGAAGGCATCTGGGGTGCTGGGTGACAGCAGGCTCCATGTGAGTCAGCAGCCAGGAGGGTAAAGCCCATCCTGGGATCGTCAAACCCAGCATCGCCAGCCGCTCAAAAGAGATGATTGTCCCACTGTGTTCAGAGTTCAGCCTCACCTTCAGCATGGGTGGAGTTCTGGGCCCCACCACTTAAGGATGTGATGTAATCTTTAAACATGTATAAAGATTACACTGAAACATTCCAACGCCAAGAAAACAAAAAAAGAAACAATGTGTCTTTTCACTGGTCCTTGGACACATCTCCAGAGGACAACAAAGCTGGTGAAAGGGCTGGAAGGAGTGTCCTGTGAGGAGCAGCTGWGAACCGGAGGTTCATCTGCTTTGGAGAGAATGACACTGAGGGGCGACCTCATTGCTCTTTAAAGCTYCTTGAGGAAGGAAAGTAGAAAGGGAGGTGCTGAGCTCTTCTCCCTAGTATCCATTGACATTAATTGTGGGCATGACTCCACCAAGGTCTCTGATATTCCTGAAAGAAAGTGAAGATTTTGTCAGCCCTCCCATTCAGTCCAACTAACTAGAAGATGCCTTTTATAAGGTACATAAGGAGCACCAGAACCACCCCAGATCCAAGTCACTGATAGATAAAAGGGAAAGTGTGAATAACCTTGGTAAGCAGATAACAATACAGTATAGTGAAGTGCTGAATAACTCTGTTTTTTTTTTAATTGCAGGTAAACAAAGGTTTACTTCCTAGCTTTTGTGTCAAGTACACAGCAACAGTATTTATTTCCACCGCAAGATCAATACTTTAWAGTGAGTCCCTCCCAGCAGAAACACCCTATTTCTGCAGTTAAACCTATGTCTTGTTTTTTTATGTCTAATAAAGAGCACAAACTCACCAGAGTACAGAAGATGCATTGGCATTGTGCTATTGTTGTCATCTGCTCCACGGGGTATTCACCAAGGCAGAGCTTACAAGATACTAATGGGTCAAGTACCAAGTCCCAGGTAGGCCTGTATCTTGCTGTAGTCATTGCAGAGCAGTCTGAAGAACAGCACAAAAAGTAAAGATACTCCATTATTTCCTTATACTGATAGTCAGTACATCTCTGCCATTGAAAATCACATTGTCAGATATTGCCTGTTGAGTTTGTTTTTCCCAAGAACCACACTAACCGGCAGTAGTCAACTTGACAGGGCCAGCACTCGCATTCCCTTGTATATCCCCTGCCTGATAGAATTGGCATATAGAAAGCAGAAGGAAAAATAACCCCACACACAATACACTAAACATATGAAGGCAAACAGGAATACCCTTAGGTCACAGGCTTTTGTCACACATTACAAACACAAAAATCCCATTTTCAATTCCTGTGATTTTCATTACTAGCTACAAGCTTTCTCTCATAAACGTTAAAATTTTCTCATGACGTTCCTTAACCTCAGCTACCCAGGCAAGACTCAAAAGGTCTTTCATAAGCCAAGCATTTATCATGCCCTTTTCCAGCACGATGATATTTCAACTCACAGAGCCAGATATTTTTGTTCCCAGGAGCATGACAGATCAATCAGTTTGCTGTTAATTTTAGCAAGAACAATAAATATTTTGAGCACACTGCAAGTTTTAGCCTGCAATTTCCTCCAACCCTTTCAATATGCTGAGAGCACAACTTTGTTGTAGCAACAACCATCTGGGGCAAATAAGAACACAAAGTGAGCTATAAGAAGGGGCTAATATAACCTATATATCACCCTCAACACAGTGATAGGATAGGATCATGCAGAGCATCTTTATCCTAGGCTTCGGGGCCCAGATGGTGTGTTGTCAACTGACTAAGCAGAAAGACAATCTCACACATAAGAAATTTATYCCCAAAGAGAAAAGCTAATTTATGAATTTTACATGAAGAAAAACAAAACAAAAACCCACATACTCCCCCAAAACATCTAGGGTAACTTATGGAGCACATCAAATTTTAACAACATATTTACTAGTAATGTTTTATCACTGTGACATTGACCTCCTGAGCATAGAAAATTCACATCCCAAGCTGTTGAAAAGTTCACATTATCATGCCTTTCTCCTTCCCAAAATTAGGTGGTTCCTTACCATCATTACACCAGCAGTTATGGTACTCAAATCACAGTTAGTTTTTTCAGGGTTTGCCTTCTTTTTTTTCCTCCTTTTTTCCCCTCTGCCTTCACTACTCCTTGCAGGAACTGCTAATTTTTAAGACAYACTTGTGAACTTTGCAAACCTCCAGAACTGCAACAAACTAATGTTTACTAGACTAGATTTAGGCAAATGTTCAAGAAAAGTGTGCTTTTTGTCCCCCAAGAAATCATGTGCAGACTTCACAAACATTTCTTTGAAGTCCAAGTCTTTCAATTAATTGTAGGCACGACTCCACCAAGGTCCCTAACATTTCTGAAAGAAAGTGAAGATTTTGTCAGCCCTCCCATTCAGTCCAATTCAGTAGAAGACGCTTTTTATGATGTACATAAGTACCACCAAAAGGTTTTTTTCCTAGTGCAGTCAACGGGGAGAAGAAGGGGTGAGAGAATAAAGGTTAAGCAGCCCCATTTCYAGGGCTGCTCTAGAGCACTTCCTCTGAAAGCCCACACACCAACTCAACACTGTTTTAAAGCAAAAATATGGAACAGCTCCACAGACCAGCACAAGAATAATGGCTCCACCTCACAAAATACTACTTGTGCTGTGCAGTCTTTTCTGAGACCTCAACATGAAAGTCTGACATGGTGATGTGAATGAAACCCCATGATTTCTAAGGCTAGAAGACTGCTTCTGTACTTCACTACTACTTTTTCATTTCACTCACAAATTACTAGCAAAACCAATTTCCTTCTTCCAAACTTTGGTTTATCTGACATACAGATTCATGAGGTATTTAACAAGTAGTGACCAAATACATCTGAACTGTCTGCTATTAGTTATTTGCTTGTCCTGCCCAGTCTATTGCATATCTGATGCTTATGGTTCCAAGTAGATGAAACCAGGAAATGAACAACCAAGGACAGATTACCTTAAGGATGCACTTGCATACATCAGGCAGACCAAAATCACAGCAAATTTTATAGTTARGATGTAGAATCTGACACAATTCAGACTAAAACTCACTGAATGTATGGCATGGTTCATTTCAGAAAAAAAAATATATGTATTCAGTGTGGGTCAATAAGTGACAACAAAGGGRAAATACCAAGCTTCTAGCCCCAAGGCTTAGCCTCATTTTCTAGGATATTCAGTAGAGGTTTACTGATATCCCTATGGTCATTCCACTTTTGCAGAACAACTATACTGCAATAACACCTCACTGGCAAATATTTCTCCTCTTTGTCTTTTGCAAAGCAAGAATCAATCAAATTAAAATGCCTTTCAAGTTGGCTTTCAATAGACCAGCAGAAATCAGCTGCCCCATGCAGCTGGCATGTATTCCATGCTGAATTCAGCCATGGTGATAACCGAGCAAAATCTAAATTCAGCCTCAAATGGTAGCAGAGCCATTCCTGCTCTCCCCTCCTTGCCAAACATCWTCTTTTAATAAAGAAATTTTACATTCATTATGGGGCAAGGAGAGGACACAATGTCACTGGATGCCACCAAAGCAAGGACCARGAAATTTGCCACCTAGCCTAAAAAGGCTTGTACAAAAAACCTCCACATCCCACTGGATCATCTCTCCTGGGTACCCCTGTAAAGGAACAGAGAATGAAGCTTTTCCATGCATGGACTAGGTCTTGTTTCATGATCATCCAGCACATTGGATAATAATAATAAGCTTCTCTGTTTACATCACAACATTTAAAAAACCTTAAAAAAATAAAGCATAAAACCAAGCCACAAACTTGTAAGAGAAAAGCAGAAAAACACCCTCTTTCGAAACCAGATTAAAACTGCTACTGTTCCACAACTGTGGCCTCTTATGGCTTCAGATTGCACTCTCACGCCTACTAGTGATGTGCAATATCTCAGGGAGAATGCTAAGTAATTGCAAGAAAGACAAAGTAACTAAAAGGATTTCTAGAGGAACAAGATATAGAAAAAACATCTTGGYGTGTCACTGTGTTGAATGACAGCACTAGTTACACAACCAGTAGAAAATTCTGCCCCATGGTTTGGCTATTTACTAGAAGGTCCCAAGAAATAACGCTAGTGAAGGTACAGCTCAACAAACCCCAGCACACTAAATACATAGTTCACTGGAGATTGTGTTGCTTGCCAAACTCAGTCCAAACACCAATATTGACAACAGATACACCAAATCAGACTTAGAGGCACAGAAAATCAGAAGAGAAGTTGGTCATTAGTTCAAACTCCCAATTCTACTGCAGTCAAGGTCAATCCTATTTATGTATTTTTGCAGACTGTGGTCAGCAAAACAGTAATACTGAATTAGTAAGATATATGGTTAGATAGCATGTGATTTTCTGGGAAAGCATCCCAAAGCAAACTGGAAGTCAGAAGCATAGGAAATTGCTTTAGTAAGAGTTTGTTCAGAGCAGTCTTGTCATAAATAATTAACACCAGAKTAATGACTGTTTAATTCTTCAATCATGTGCATGTCTACACTGAAAGGAAACCTCTGTGTAAAGAAGGAGAAGGGACTGAAGTCTTCTTACTGTAATAACAAAATATATATGAATGTGACTCTTAGGCACTCCTGGAGATGTGCATGGAATGCAAAGGAAACTTTCATTATTTCTGAAGAATTAATGAATTAAGTGAATATGAACTATTTCTGAACAGTAATCCCTTGGCTTTTGGTCCGCCTACACAGACTACATTTTCTAGCGAGAACAAGTGACTGATAACATCTGAATAGAACAATTCTTTTTAGGCCTCAAAGAGTTGAGAAAACAGTGAAGCAGAAAGACTGTGAAAACTTCTATGGAAGCAGAAAATAATGCAACTTTYTTCAAAAAAGCCATTCAAGAAATCATAAAACAATATGATTTTTTATTGTACACTACTCAAGTACGTCACAGCATTGTACATTTAAACTGCAATTGCATCATCAACACTTAGGATGCATGACTGCCTATGTGCAAAGAGTGACTAGAAAATAGGGATAAATAGAAGTCATATGCAGCACACTTGCTGGAGGGTCTTTTCCACCAAGCAAGACTCAAAATAGAGAATTCAGCAGAATCTCAATTTCAGCTTTAGGTCAGGGATGAGTTTAATTTCTAAATTAAGGGCCTCAGTTCCCACTCCTACCAGACAGATAGTTAATCAGGTACACTTAAGTCATCTGCCTTAAGGAGTTTAAGTTAATCTGAATTTATTGACATGATGAAAAGCATGAAAATAGAAATCGAAGGAAGGGACTTAAAAAGGATTTAAAATTTGGTCTCAATCTTCTTGTCCTTCTTTATCAAAATAACTCAAATTATAGTAATACAGGCTACTAGATGAAATCAGACTTCTGCTATAGTACAGTTTTAGTATTGTGTATAAATATTTATAGATTAAAATAGTATATAATACAGATTGCATTTCCTCCTATATAAAGTCATCTGTTTGTACAATTGTATGGATTTTTTTAATGTATGAAGTATGTTTCTATACTATACATTTATATCACTAATACTTATAAAAATATAAAGCCATACAAAAAACTACATATTTTTACTTACGTGGAAGAAGCCCACAGATGTCTGAAGTGCAGTCATCTGTAGAAAGGCTACTACAGTGCMCTCTGGAACTGACAATGCCTACCACTTCTTTTAAGTCAATACCTTTGACTTCGAGCATTCCTCTGCAGCCACAGCTGTGGCTCATCACACATGATCCCACAGCTATGGGCCGTACCCTCAGAGCAGCAGGGACTACCCCTCATGATCCAGGTTGGTGGCTGAGGGCATTCASTAACAGTCCTGGGGCTTGCATTATTTGCTACTCCTCTGTCAGAGCTAGAACTTGATGCCATTTTTCATTGCTCCTAGGCTTTTCCAAAGATCTTCAGAAGGATCACATGAAAGAAGCCTACATGACTTAATTGACCACTTCGCAAATGTTTTGTGTTGGTGGCACCAGTTTTTATTATGCTACTATATCACAGATAAGGTCATTTTAAAGTCATTTTATATAGCAAATTAATTATTACATCCACCCACTAGGTAGATTTTACAATAACAAGCTGGCAGGCAGACTCCATATCTCTCACTTATCAGTCACAGTTAGTTACTGGCATYTATCACTGCAGTAGCTGTGTCTCCAAGTCTTCATCTTCACAGAACTGCCTGGTAAAGCAGAATTGCTCTTCCTGATAGGTGACAGTCACACTAACACAAGACTGATTTACATGGATGTTTAGGGATTACTAACTTCAGAGTTTTGATGCCTGCCTTCCTTACATTCTTAAATCCTGTCAACCTGTCAAATGCCTACCTAAGTCTCCAAACTCATTCATAAATCTGATCCACAATCAACAGCACAAGTCCAGCAGATAGGTATCATCCTTTGAATTCCAGACAATCCCACTAAAGCCACATTCTTTATTCCAGCAGTATAATAGGCTGCTGTTTATAGGCATAACTTTTCTACATTCACGAAACTTCAACTTAGAGTAGTGCAGAAAATCATGTCAGCTCTGTCTATTTGAGCTCTTCAGACCTAGCCTTTAAGTCCCTACACAGACTAAGCACAAACTTCAACCTCCTCAGGTTCTTATCTTCAAGCTATTCCAAGGCCCAAGCCCAGAAGAGATAAAAGACCATGTATAAAAGCTTTAGAACACTATCAGCAACTGCAGTCTCCCGGACAATAAAGCACATGGGAAACAAAATCTTACTTTGAGTTGAAACAATTATTCCAGGGACTTTAGTCCACTCATGAGTAGCCACTATGTTTCTTTGCTTTACCTCCCTGACTGATAAAATCCTCTGTATTTTAAATATTTATATATGTATCATATACACAAACACACATATATGTATATGTATATATGTGTACAGATATAGGTGTATAAATATATAAATGTATAAAGATTACATTGAAACATTCCAATGCCAAGAAAAAAAAGAAAGAATGTGTCTTTTCACTGATAAATGGTATCTGAACAGTAACACTGAGTGCAAAACAGAATAAATCTAGTGGATTGCCTCAGGGACAAATCACTTTTAGGGCATGTTAAAAGAAGAAAAAAACTTACACCAATTTCTTTGCTAAATACCTGGGTAAATTTTTTCTTGTTTGTTTTCTAGAGAAATTAGAATACTATATACAGCAACCACCCCTGCCAAAACCTTAGACAACGAAGTTTTATTACTGCACAGACCATAAAAGATTTTAAAGATTAGAAAAGCAATAGACAGTTTCTAGATCTATGGACATGAGAATATTGCCTATCAAATACATGGGTGGGTAGAGAGGAAAAGATATTATTGTGACAAATACAGAAAACAAGAGATTGTTAAAACTCCTCCTTCAAAAGAATACTACAAATAGACATGCCATAAGCTGTATATGCAGAAGTGCCCTAGAGAACTAGATCCTTGCACATATTCCAAAAAATACAATCAGTGAATGTGACAGAGYCAAAGACTTTCCTGACCTTGCATTTTCCTATGTTTGTCACCAGCACTGGTGCCACTGTGGCTTCTTGTAGCACTGCCAAACAGCAGCAACCTGAAATAAACTGGGTGAGGCTGTTATTCAGATCCTGTAGGCAAGGGTGAAAACATTTCAAAGAAAAAAAGAAAATCAATTAATTTCATCTGAAAGAAACTGTAAATGGGAAAGGCAAACAGGCAGAAGGGAAAGAACTGGAAGAGTCAAAAGTAAGAAAAAATAAATACAATAAAAAGAAAAATGGTGTAATAAATAAAACAGTAGAAAACATAGGAAAGACAGGAGAAATCTCAAGAAAATAGCTGAAATAGATCAACTTCCCAGCTCATCTCAGAAGTAGTGTACTTCTGTACAGAGTAAAATAACAATTGAAATGGAATCCCTCCGCAATATGACCCAAACAKTCAATATTCCCAAAAGATGACATGAACAAAAGGACAGGTGTGTAACTACTAAAGACCATTGCTCAGAATTCAYGTGTCTAATCAATGTTTGCTGTCTAAGAGATTATAAAAGCATTGGAGCAGCAGATTACCTCAGGCAAAAGCTGGGAAGCCCTTCACTATGCCACTTCCCACTACTGGAGTCCTAGATCCTCTGCACACCTCAGAGCCCTCTCAGCASCCAGAGGCACAAGACTTAAGATAATTTCAAACAGTAAGGTCAAGATGATAYGCATTTTAAAAGCCTCCTCATCTCTGCTTGATGGGAAAACTCCATYCCACATAATATGGGAGAAAAACCTGGACACTGTAGAGCTGGTTTTGCAACTGGATCTAAAACTGGCATGAGTGCAATAGTTTTTTTGGTCTGGAGAGGACAAGYCTGCCTGTCTCATTTTCTTGTTTTAAGTGTCATCAACCTATTAGGTCCTTATTAGAGACTTCCATAAACTTTACTGCAGTGAACCAACACCAGCTGCACACAGAACAGATCTTAAAGTGAGCCAAGATGAAGCCAACCTAAAGCAGACTGACCTTAAAGTCAGTTGTAACCTAAGCACAACTGCAAAAATCCCTCAATGTAATCTGGCAGTCAGAAGTGACTTGAGACCAAATAGTGTCCTAGCTTGTAAAGGCCACAGTAATAAGAAGGGCACAGACAATTCCACTGCTTTCTAGGGAAGCACCTTATTATTTTCCAGAAATTCCTAGACCACCCACTCAAAAACAACTGCTTTGCTATGTCTTTCCTCCCATCCCTTATATTTCCCCATGTTTTTATTTTCTCTTCCCCAACTCTTTTCCCCTCCACTCCCTTTCTTGTTTCCTCCTATTCTTTCCCTCCTCTCTGCTTACAAGAATTGATGAATTAATGCTCTCTGGGCCGTCTCCACACAAGCAATAAACCAGTAAGGAGCAGTTTGAAGCTCTGACATACCACAAGCTTTTTCCTCCTCCATAGCTGACTCTCCCAGAAAAGACCCATGTTTATACAAAGTCCAAATAACACCAAGTTTGAGCTCTGTAAGAGCTTTCTTCTGCAGGGAAAGAGAAAAGCCTTAGAAGCTTCAAGCTAGAAATCACATTTAAAGCTATGCAAAGTTATTGTGAAACTGAAAACATGAGCAAGGGGAATGGAGCCCTAGTTCTGACTGAGACACTTAGACCACCTCTCAAAAGGAAATCAAAACTGTTCTTTTACTTGCAACCATGACAAAATGCATGCTTAAGGCATGCTGTATCTCCATTGTGCTTCACAAGTGTCAGATGAGGAACAGAGTACATGGGATTGAAAAACCCACCACAAACTCTCTCAAGGTGTCACTTGCATACTAATAGTGGAGCTCTGGTTTGAACAACAGCTCCTGCACTAGCTGTAAGACAGCACATATCTAAGCACCATCCCTTCCTATGCTAGATCTGAAATGCAAAGCAGATACGCTGCTGGCAGAAAGCAGCATTCAGAGTGGGGTGAAGTATGGTTAACTTCCCTGTAGCTCTTTGTTCTTTTGGCTCAGTAACAACCACAAAATTCCAGGTAGRTAGGTATTGGTAAGAGACAGCATCTTTCACAGCTCTCAGTATGGACAAGTTCCTGGTCTCATGTCCCACATCCACCCCTCAGAGATTAAAGGCTTCCCTTGCTCTGAAGGGTTATCTTCCACAAACCATATTAAGAGGGAGAAGAACCAAAAGAGCACATTTAATCAAAAGGAGTAGAAAGAATGTATTGCAAAAACACAGCAAAAAAGAAAGAGTCTTCATAGAGTAAATTTTTATAGATGTGTTTTGTGCACTCATTACAATCACATGGAAAGTTACTTTTACTTTTTCCAAAACTATTCCTAAAACCAGCAACTCTAGTGAGAAGTCAGACAGCTTCTCTTCCAAACCACCAGCTTGTGTCATACTGTTTCACCCTGTGAATTAGATGACATGGTATACACACTCATTCACCATACTGGCGTGACACACAGGACTAAGCATAAGGAAAAACTTAGGATGGGATTTAGACTACCCAAGACAGTTATGCTGCTGCTGGTGCCTAAMGGAGCAGATTTTCAGATAACTGCCTATACTACTTATTCAGAGAGAGGAAGGAAAGTGATTCTGAAGACCTTCAGAGGAAGACAGTGTTTCCAATACCAGACACCTCAGTCAAGTGGAAAAAACCCACACAAACAGGAAAAAAACCCCAAACCACCACACATGTTTCTGTAAGAATTCTGTCCCCTAATAATAAACCAAATAGCTTGAGCTATGCAGTGGTCTGAATTATATATCAGTCCATATACCTGCCCCCAACACTGATACAGTCTGCTCAGTACATTCTGCAGACAGGATTTAGTCTGATCAACACCAGCTGCTACTCACTGTTTTTCTTACTAGTAGTCCTAAATTTAAAAATAGATTAGAGAACAAAATATTTTTATCATTATTCATATAATCTGATGCTTTACATGACAAAAATTAAAACTATCAGCTAGGACACTTTACAACAAATCTCTGGCTTGACACACTTGATGACTTTGGATTCAAATCTCTCTTTCTGCACAGTTCAAATCCRATTGATTATTCCTCAGCATCCCTCTAGAAGTTTTGTCTTTTAACCCCTGCTGTTCTAATTTCCTCCTGCTCGAAGGAGCCTGCCCTCTTCCCATCATACCATCTGTAGCCCAAATCCAATTCTTCACTCTCACTGTCCTACTGGGCAACTGGCTGCTCCTTTCCTCTCTGGCAAAGGGGCATTTTGCCTCTAAGCACAGTGCTACAAAATTCAATTAYATGTTGGTCTATGTTAATATCTCAGCCATGCTACTTTGATGAATAAAGTGGTGTTTGTTTCCAAGTTTTATCTTGCACATCCAGAATTCCATGTTCCAACTATGTGTCTCTGTGTCTTTGTATGACAGCCAGCACATGCCTGTGCACAGACATGTCACTCACACGGGCTAGCAAACTTAAAGACAGATGTTTAATATACAACAGTGCTTGGGTTAGGGACAGATGCTTCATTTCTCTCTCTTCTAAAGGATGGTCTGGTCAAGTCATTTAGCACAGGCCTTGCAAGAGCCTCAAAAAAACATTCAAGGGAAAGTTCTTACGTCAGTGTGAACCACTAAGTTTGCATGCACAAAAAAAAAAATCTGACTATTAGAATATAAGAGTTATGAGAAACAACTGATAACCTCTTCTGTCCCAAACTTACTGCATATCTGAACAGCTCAYGCAGCTTAGTTACACAGACAACTCAGATGGTACCTACCAACCCCATGGGCTGAGCAGAGGATGAGGGGATGYGCAGTGCATTAGCTGCCTGAGTACGTTTTCCTGCACTCATCCCTCTGCAGAGAATAGCATGTAACAGTACTCTCAGGGSTATAATATATTAGCCTCAACATCAGCCCCAGCTCTAATTCTTCACAGTAATATTACTGTTGCACAGTAATGCTTCCAGCTCCTCCCTCCTTATCTTAAAACAACATTTGCAGTACAATACACATATACAGCCCTCATTTACAGCAGAAAGCAGCAGCACATGGCAGAGACTGTGCCTAATGCCTCTGCAACCACACAAGCAGAGATACCAAAACCAAAGGCTGAAGTACTGAGGGCACATAGAGATAACTGAAAGCATAACAGGGAAGGAAAAAAGAGCACAGAGTCACCACAGTGATGGAAATGCTCCCTTCAGGGCTCCCCTTGTCTAGGTAACAAATACAGTAAGTTACAGACCTCTTGATTTCGGAAACACATGCAGAGAAATTCTATTGTGATTTCCTCTGTACCACTTTCTACACTTGAGGACAGCTCAAAAGTCAATAGGTGTTGGTCTCTGGTTTATTACTTCTAGTTTACATTTAGTTTTCTCCATTTACTAACGAATAATTGTAGCAAATTAAGATCAAAAATTAAATTTTGGCACTTGAACTATAGTTTCCTTCCTCATTTACAACAAAATGTTAAAAACAAGCTTCTGAAGGTTCTACAGTGGCAAATCACTTTACTAAATAAATTAATCAGTAGAGAAAGATAAGAGGTAGCAGGCAGAAACTGATGCACAAAAGGTTCCACCTGAATATGAGGAAGAACTTCTTTGCTATGGGGGTAACTGCACAGGAACAGGTTTCCCAGAGRAACCTGGAGAAATTTAATAACTGTCTGAACACAAACCTGTGCCATGTGCTGCAGGATGACCCTGCTTGAGCAGGGAGGTTGGACTGGATGATCTACTGTGGTCCCTTCCAGCCTGACACACTCTTATTTTTAATTTCCTTGCGATTTTAAACCTTTACTATTATGGAAGAGACTTGGCTTTTGAATTACACAAACAGAAAAGATCTCAAAAGTTATTCAAGGAATACACCAATAGAATAAGCTATCAAAAAACCATTTAAATAAAGCTTCTCTAACATCAAGTTAGCAAAATCAATTTGAATTGCAATAAAAATATAAATAAAAAAGGATGCTACCTTACTGTAGCATAGCACTACATACCACTGTATTGTTATGAAGAGAAAGCTGAAGGTACTTAAGTCAATCCCTTACATCTTCTACATACTCCCATAATTCATCCTGTTAAAGAGGGAACACCTCAGGTACCAATGGTGCAGGCATTAATACCTAGTACACCAGAGTACTTTGCTGTAGACATGGTATGCAGGGAATGTGACACCCTACTCAAGAGAGGAATTGCCTGCTACCATTTTGCGTCATCTCCTTGCACTCCTAGACCATATTAACCCCTTCCCCAAATTAACACAGATGAGCCAGTCCTGGTGTTCAGAATATACCCCATGCTGAACAYCTACTGGAGCACTTTTGGGTTTTGTATCTGTACAAACCACCCACATCCTGCTCAGTCTGTAACTTCTATGTGCTCATGCACATGGGCAGGAAGGAAGCTGCAACACAGTCCCCAYTGCACATCTTGTGGGTCATAGTGCTGACCTGCTTACTAGCAGAAAGCACACTGGGCACACAGATGGAAAACACCTACTTACTCTTCAGTTTCCCAGCAGAGAGATCTGGTTTGCTGCATAAAGCAACTGAAATTTGCACAAACTTATTCTGGCAAGGACAAAAGCATTTTTAGGGCAGCTTAAACTTGTGGCTATTATTCTAGGCGTTTATAAAAAAAGGCTTTAAAAACAAAAAGTCAAACAAAGAGCTTTTCAGTGAGTCCTGATGGTTTTTAGAAGAAGTGAAATTATCAGAATTAAGTAATCCTGTTTCCTAAAGAMGGAAATAAAATAAAGCAGTGATACTTACATTTAAAGCATTTACATGCACAATATTTTCCCTAAGCCACGTCATAAAATGAGCTCCTTCCACAGGTAAAAATGATCAGCCTATGTCCATTACCAAAAAGTTAACTAAAAAGGTAACTGAAGCTTGTCCCACAAAAACAAAATCCAGGAAAAGGCTAAGAGCTCTTTGAAAACATGCTGCTTCTTATGTAAAATAACTGTGTCAAGCCTTTTACCTTGGACATGGTTATGTCTGCAAAAAAACCTTTTCAGGACCTTGACATATATTCATATAGGTGCTCAGAACAGWCCCAAACAAGTTTATTAACAGAAATAACTGCAAATTCCTCTGTGAAGAAAAGATTCTCTTATGTTTGCATGGTGCACATTGCAGTGGGCCAGAGGTTACAGAAGTTTACATCAATTCAAACAAGCTGTTAGACAATTCAACTAATATCAATAGCCTTGGTACTAAATTCTCTGCCTCAGAAAACATGAGTAGCTGAATTTAGTGAGCAACCATTTTTTTTCGGTTTGGGCATCAGGAAGCATCCTGATACAGTATTTGTCCGTGCAGTTCTGATTCCTGTAGCTTCCATCCCTTTGTATGCAGCCCAAAAAAAGTAGACCAATCCAGTCAAGTTAACACTGAAATAAGGAATAAAGGAAAAAAAAAGGTTTTTTTCTTAAAAAGTTATGACTAAAAGACTGAATTTTAAAGTGGTAGGCAAAGATACTCTACACTTCCCAGAGGTCAAGTGTACATTTCAGATAGTAGGAAACTTTCCAAGTTCAACTCATGCTTTCCCAAACCAAACAAGACACAAACCACAGAAGCCTGCCCTCTTTCCAGCTGCTGGGAAGATCACAGATGAGTTTGTTCATTATGGTCCCAACCAAGTAACATGGCACACACACCACCACCCACCTCTTCAAACATACCTCTCTATTTAAAGGGAATCCACTGTACTAAAAAAAAATATATATTTTTTAAGTTCTTTAGTTGTTACTTTTTCCTATTTACTTCGATGGTCMAAGTGTTTTATGTTTAGGACATTGTGAAAAAACAGCCAGAGGCCTGACATACTGGTTTAAAACAGACATTTAGAAAGGAATTGCTGAAGGGGTTCTAAACCAAATAGCATGGATTACAACCTACTGTTTAAAATTAGGTTTTGTGGTTGGTTTTTAGATATTCCTAGTAACAAACTCAATCTGACTGCTCTTTCTTGGCTGAAGTTATTGCACCTAGCAATCTAGGAGGCCAATAATAGAAATTTCATTTAAATACGGCTATTAATGTTCCTAAATAAAGTCTACCACATGACTGACCTGTGTAACAGGCCTTAAGTCATTGTCTAGGTTTTGTTGGGGTTTGTTTTTTTTTGAGCAAAGACAGTAAATGCTTGACTAGGACTTAAAAATTTGACATGTTATTGGGATTAAATAGTTTGTCAACATTAAAACTATGCATTAAAAAAAAGTTTTCAGGAAGGAACTAAACCTGGAACATGTTGCATGTTTAATGACAAGAGCTCACCACCAAAGAASAACTGTCCTTTGAATAGAACAATTATTAAACCATTGAAGGTATCCCACATTTCTTTTCTGAAATCCTTGTGTAAATCCTACATTGTCTACTAACAGAGTATTTTGTCCTAKTTAATTGGCAAAGGCAGCCCTTGAGTTTCTTTCCATCAGGAAACCAATTAAAGAGATGAAAGAGCAAAGCAATGCTACTTTAAAAAAACAAACAAGAATGAAGAGCACAGGAGCTGGCTGCTGCTTCTCCAAAAGAGTCGGAACAAGCCATTCCTTCAAAAAGAGGAGACATAAAGCAGTGCATCTCCTTTATGCTGGTGAGCACAGATGGGAACAAGAGCATGTCCACTTGAACCAAGGTGCTTGRTGGCCTTCAGAACTCACTGTGCTGGGAAAGGCTAGAGCAGAGCAATGTAGGAAGAGCCTATAATGCAACAGAATAAATTCAGGGTTTTTTCAGCCACATCAAACTCTGTTCTAGATGGAGAATAGGGAGGATTTAGCATCAGACACAGGGGATCAGCTGTAAGCCAAGGYAGTGCTACATAAACTCTAAACCCATGAAGTCTAATAGCTGAAGTTGAGTTATTAACTCATATAACTCTCCATTAACTCACGCAGTTGAGTGAACGGGGAGTTTGGGAATATGACTGACAAAACAACTAGGTCAGTAACTACCACCACATTCATAATCTATCTGTACTTGAAAAGAACAAAAAACCCCAAACCCCACTAAAGAAGGCCCATGGGAGACAGTGAAAATGAAAAGGATATGTAGACCAGGASTCATCCAAATATTAGACTTAAAACATATTAAGCAAAAGCTGAACACATGGGGCTTCTAACCATGTGATTGTTAAAAATTAATAAAAGTAACCAGCCATTTGTAAAAATAGCTAATAAAGAAGTATAAAAAATTTTGAAGTACTATAAAAGGAATGAATATGGACACAGATAAATGGCACTAGAGTAAGAATCATTGTGCTGSGCAGAGACTCCTTCACCCAGGTACTGAACAGCAATACAGGCTCTCATACTTGGGCACAACACATTTATATTGGGGAACAAACTGAGCTTAACTTCTAACCACAGATCTGAATCACCTGAGCTGGCTTCAAGAGGATGCTACAATATCTGCAAGTGACCTGAAATAACCAGGAGGTCTGGCTTCTTGCAAAGACAGCAGTGGTTAGAGAGCTAGCAGATGGAAAAAGCAGGCAAAGTGGTATGTAGGGCATAAGACAATATAATTATCCTGTGACACAGACAGTTTGTGCTCTCTCCTGCCTTCCCTACTAACACTCAAAATGAAATGCTTTCTTCTGTGGAGACTGGTTTTGCTATTTGGTTAAGGAAAGTGGTGTTGAAAAGTAGCTGTTGGGCTTGGAACAGAAAGTGCTGAGGTTTGAGAGGGCTAACAAGTGCTTGGAGAAGTTCTTTCCATACCCCCTGAGAAAACCAGCTTGCTTGTGCAGCTCAGCTTATGCCTGACAGACCAGCCACCAACCTGCTTCCTCCCAGCCCTGAGCTCAAGACTTGACAGAAATGGCAACCAGCACCTCAATTTATAACAGAAACATTAAAAGGACTGATGAATAATATGGAAAGCTGTAAATCAGCCTTCTACCATGACAAAAGGAAAAGGATGAAGTGGGAAGTTTCCCCTCTCTGAGATCTAGCTTTCTCTAGCAGTTTCATTCCCATTGGCAGTCCTTATTCTGCAGTGTTACTTCAAGCCAACCAGCAAATTTTATAGAAAATTGAARCTGGATTGAGACATGCAAAATGCAAGCCAGAAGAAAACAGGAAGAGCTGAATTTGTAACTGCTAGGGATGGGAGGAAGATTTAGTAATACTGACATGACACGAACTCCAGAAAGGGCTATCAATTCTTGTTAGGATCAATACCTTACCAGCAGAATGGAAAACTGTTCAGAGAAAATTAGAGGCTCCACTGTAATGTCTGAATTCAGGGACAAGAAAATTTCTCAAGTACTGCTGCAATGGAGTTGTGTACATTGCATTAAAAAACCAGAAAAAGTGGAAGAAAGCTTGTGAAAGCTTAGGAACTGACTGTTATGCAGCAACAAGATTCTTTTGCATAAGACAAAAGAATTGCTGCAAGGTGTGCAGTGGTTACTTGATGTTATAAAGGTCAAAATACACAACAGCAGATAAGTGTCTTGACTTGTGCCTCTTTCCGTGCTTCATGCATTGCCAGTACATTCCAGCACATTTAATACTCTGTACATCTGCAGTAGTTAGTATCCTGTGTTTCCTTTCTCACATGCTGAGCTGGAGAAAATTAACCATACCCAATACACTAACTCTTGCAATTCCCTCTTAAAAGAAAGGTGATCAATTTTATAGAACCTGGAACAAACTACAAAAAACCAATGCCACATACACATAGCATCCATACAAAAAGTAAACATTCACAGCCAGACTTATTTCTGCAAACTTCAAAAGACGTGAGAAATAACTCCTAAAGAGGTTTTGGTATACGGTAAGACCCCAGAACGTTCCTATATTAGAAGTTAATACTTACTGGTTTTAAAAAAAAACCGCCTGCAACAACAAAATGAAAAAAATATAGGGAAAAAACACTCAAAAACATTTGAAACAAAGCCTCAGAAATGCAATCTACAGTTATTTATTTCAATAGGATGCCAAGTTCTTCTGCAGCACTAGAGGGGCATTCAAAACTAAGAATTAAAAGCAATGAAGGCTCAGAAGGCCATGCCTGGTCAGAACCAATTCCATGTCGATCAGAGCTAGCCACAGACCCAAACACATAAACAACCAGGTAAACAAAAAAATGCAGATGGATTAAGTATGAGCARAGATAATTTACTTTTTCAAATGTTGCATACTGATAAATATTTCCCACCCTCAAACTCTTCTTTCTTTATTAGTGGGGAAGTTTTTTTGTGACTAAGGCCAATAAATACATTTAGTTTTTCATCTTGTCTCATTAACTATAATTAAAAATAAATTTTATTTTGTGGCTGACATCACAGAATGAGTTTGTCACCTCCACAACGTAATTCTTTCTTTATGTCACAGGCTGAAAAAATACTTTAACTTTTGTAGACAGACATTTACATCTTTATCCAATTTTATTTTAGTTACCAGTTTCCTATGTTGGACTGAGCCAAGTTGTCTCTTTGGCTACTGCTATAAGACATAATTTAATAATGATGATTATGATAATTCAAATTATTACTGTATCACTAGATCTTGATCACACACTTGTCACTAAATTGTGGTACAATGATAAAGTTTATATAGGTCTCAACTGCCATTAAGGTTACAGACAGCTACTTAGAAAACATCTTTATCTGAAGCAAAGCCAAAATATTTTGATTGTTTCCTTCCACAGTGAAATGAAACATTAGAACTATTTTAAGATTATAAGCAATGGAACAGAAATTATCAGTTCTAATTGAAAATCTGACAATTTCAAGCCAACACTAGATCATTAGAGAAGAATTTTGCATTTTACTGGCAAACTCTGACTTTTCCCATCTGCTCCCCTCTCTCCCTATTAGTGAGCAGGAGTAAGCTATGAAAGCATGTCTAAAGAAGATGACAAGAGCACAAGCCTCTTTAGATGCTTAGGAAAGATCAATAAGCTGTCCCCCTATGCTCACTATCACACAGACAGAAGTGGCAGGATCTTGCCTGCCAGACRAGGAAAATCAGAGGGCAATGCTACTCTGCTTTGTATTAATCATCTGAGCTATGTATGGTATGTTCTTGTTCTTTACACAAATACCTCATGATCATCTGTATGCCACAAATATTTTCCAATACAGATCTCTGCCAGGACATGCTCCATTTCAGTAATCCCTTAGAGCCATTTTAGTGAAATAGGGTTGGAAGGCAGCACAAAGATTCAAGAACTCAAGGCACATTTTAACCCTGTATGCTCACAGGACATCAGAGCTGCCCTCATACTGATCAAARGCCAGGAAAGATCATACAGGTTCACAGTTGTTTGACTTTTGCTGGAACATAACACACTCAACTTAGGTTTCCACTTGTTTGAGAAAATGAAAAAAAGACTGACCAGTTATGCATGCTTTTCCAAGACAATGGACACAGCTCCTGAGAGTACGTTACACATGTTTTTCCCTCATGTTTCAGACAATGGGATATGGTATCTCGTGAAGTTTGAGGATCTTTACAGGCACCGCAGCAGAAAACTAAACAAACAGCAAGGTGAGAACAGAACAAGCTGCACTGCTGAAAGAGCACAGTGGTGAATGGGTGCAGAGGCAGATGACTATGATGGGACTCTTCAGGWGAGGGATGGAGAGCTGAAGGAAGGGAGAGAGCCTGAGGGACCTTGGCTCATTTAGCTTCCCACAAGGAGATCAAGAAGAGCTGTGGTCACTYCCTAAATACCCATGATGCACGGTAAAGAACACCACTAAATGGGAGGGGAACTATTTCAAGAAATCATTGACCCCAAGCATAGACATGTATAAACTTGCCATTTTCCACTTCTTATGAGAATTTTCTTCAGGTTTCTAAGTATCAGGAATTAATGATATGTTTCTAGCATAGTTTYCTAAAAGTAGGAAAAATGCTGATTACTTGTAAGCTGAAAGTTTATAAAAGTAACTATAGCACTGTGAGGGACAAAAAAAATCTTTCTGCTTATTTGTATTTAAATTTTAAATCAACTAGTTWAATTAAAGAAGAAAACAATAAAACTGTAGATTTACTTTTTTTTAACCTCAATTATTTTAAGCAAGGGAAATGAAAGACAGTATCAGACATTTTGACTTCAAAATAAATGTTCTCTCTTCTTCTCCCCTCCCATTTAGATTTTCTGCTTGTAAAAAAGATGCGAAAATATAGACCTTTCCACTTAGTACTAAACAATGGAGCAGGGAAAAAARAAGATTAAAATATTTAAACTAGCTATATAATTAAGAAATACTGCTTTATATTAAGATAGGTTACTCAAGCAGAGCATACAGACTGTTACACTAAATCTTCAATTCTTAAATACAAGCCAATGAGGGTATGATTATGTTTTCACAAGAGGKTTTTCCAGTAGTCAAAATAAGTCAAGTAAGAACACCATTACACTTTGATAAGCCAAGAATATGAGTTTCAAAGAAAAGGAGGGAAAAATACTGTACAATCTGCTAGTCCATAGGTATGACTTTTCAGTACTACTTCCAGAATATCAATGTGTACAAAAGCAGAATTGCTCAAAAAATGGAAAGCTACTAACAGCAGGTCACGAGTTTAGGCAAATAAAAAAATCTAAAAATGCCATTACTTCTGCATATAGCCATATATTAGAGCAAGCATAATGCAGAACTTGTGACTGTAGTGATATTCGCAGGACGACCTTCTCCAAACCACAGAGAAACAGATTGGTTTTCATTATTTAAAAACAAGTTCTGCTGCCTTCTARAAGATCTGAAACTAAATATGCGCTATGATTTTTGTTTGACTGGAGATACAGTTACCAATATATTATAGCAATAATTATATATTTTATATAACCAATATATTATATCAATAATTTGCTATCAAGTACATGTAGAACAGTAGCTATCTCAAAAAGGAAATAATTTTATTATCTCTCTCCCTTATTTGGAGTATGAAGTATGTGGGACATATGGAGTACACAGGAAATGGAACTATTAAATCAAAAACCATATATGAAAGCACAACAGGCTCTGTTATAGAGATGGAGATATATTTTTATGTRTTTTATACATGTGTGTATATATATGCACATACATATGCTATGTAGAGATTTAAAAATGAAAGCCTCGTGAGCCCATTTTAGGTGATACCATTAAACTATGCTTTGAAGATTGCTATCAAACAAGTCTCTGTGACTTGGATTTTGCTAGGAAGCTAATTAGAATGCATATTTGGTTGTTTTCCTACATTTCTTTGGTAAATGAACCAACCCTTTTCATGGTAGAGCTSCATAATTAAAAGCAAACTTTGACAAATTCCCTCCTCTTACACTACCCCAGGCTATGTGGCTTCCACTTTTATGGGGAACCACAAGATTAATTCCAAAGACTGTAAAACCCATCTCTCAGGAGTATTTTTCCCCTCCCACAGCTTCTGTTGGCATAAGAGTCCTATGAAAGTGTGGCTGCATTGAAAATTGCATCTGTCTGTGCCCCAGTCAAGACAGTCAAGGTAAACACCTACCASAACAACCTCTCCTTTGTCAGTCACAGGGATCCCATGAGAAAGCACCAACCAGTCCACGATTTTGGTAGTGTTAGACAAGCCTGAAAGACAAAAGATAAGGGTCACATTTTATTTCAACTGACCATATAAAACCAGAACTGAGAGTTCCATTTTGCCAAGCAGCTTTTAAAATTGTGTGATAGTACAGTCCTAGCAGACAAAATTTTGTGGTGGACTTGGTGCTGCTGGGACAATAGTTGGACTTGATGATCTTAGAGGTCTTTTTCAACTAAACAGTTGCATGATTCCATGAATTCAGAAAACAGCAACTGGCAGGAGTCCTACTTTCACTGCAAGCTATTTCCCATTTTTCAGATTTATCCAATAGTGTTTTTTCACAGAAATAAACTATCAGCTGAGTTCCTTTCCACAAATACTCATAAAACTTACTTACTTAAACTGAGTATGTAGATTTTAAACACAAAAGCCTGCCCTTTGTTATCAAATATTTTTTAAAATGCAGCTTGGAATAAGTTTATAGCCAAACACACAAAATTCTCATCTTCCTTATTCATCTTAAGTTTTAGACAACATGCTATTTAAAAAAACATTTGTAATTATTGAAGCATGCCTTAACATTTAAAACTCCTCAAAATAAGTATTTTTACATTCTCATTCTGCAACATTCCCATCCTCCACTGATTTCCATTTAGAGGGAGATGTGATATGGGAAAAATATCTACCATACTTCTAGAAAAAACAAACAGTAATTACTGTTACTCAGGCAACCAACGTTCAAAAAAAGCTCACATACATGAACTCCAAAATTCTAGGCTACTGATCAGTTATTCAGCCAACAGCTCTGTCACCAAAACAAGGTTCCCCCCTCACTTCTTCCACATCCTCCACACTTCAACATTCCCCTCCTACTTCCTTAAAACAAATCTTGCTTGAAAATTAGGAAAACTGACAAAAATTGTTATTGCCCTTTTCTTAAATTATCCTGACATTTCAAGAGGAAAATAAAAATTTATTTTCATTATGGTCTATCTACTTGTAAAATAAGAAAACAGTTTCCTGTACCTTGGGGTCAGAAGGTCCATGGGATGTATTAGATTGTTAACCTGAACACCACAGATCATTACACACTTTCCAAGTACCCTGACAGCAAGATAAGTAGCTTTTACATGGATAACAAATACTGCCTAGGCATACAACCTGCCTTGGGCTGGAAACCTGGAGAGATTCACCATTTTCTCTAACGGCAGGAAGGGCAATTTACTGGTTTGAAGAGCTGCAGCTGTTCACCTTTCCATGTAGCTCTTCAGACAGTGTTTCTAGTTATGTTTATCACTCTCTAAATAGGAGGAGGAAAATTAATTTAAAAAGAAAAGAATCTAGTGCAACACACTTTCTTGTCAATGCAGTCTCTTGTACAGTCAGGGTATGGTTAGTGCTTAAGTTGCTTTCAAACTCATTTCCTAAAGCCCTACCACAGATGTTTTTCTTCTCTTCTGCCAGCTCTTTCTTTTTAGCACACAACTTGTCCTGGTCCAACACTCTCAGTCATTACATCAGCTTCATCTGACTTATGCATCTCCTAATCACTTTCTTCCTCTGAAAACCTTCCCCTTGCCAGCACCTCACTAACTGCTCTACCAGCACTGCCTTCCTGGGGCCCTCTCTCCCACTTGTATCTCACAAAGGCAGGAGGCATCCTGAGGAAACAAACAGTTCTTATCAGCAGAGTTTGTCACTCCTCCTGTTTGCTCCTGAGCAATCTCTTTCAACCACAAAAATTCAGTTTACCCTTTCTACAGAAGGACTTCACCGATTTTCCTCCTACTCCAAATCCCTCTCTTTCCCCTTATCCAAACTGGAAATTTCAAGCCTTGTGTCTGACATTTCCTAGGAGTTATCCAGCTATTAGGTTAAGCTCTACACAGATGGACAAACCAATTATCTCCCCTCCCAAGACTTTCCCAAGAGTCTCTTCTTAAACAGTCAGAATCCTGCCAGTCCCCCAGCCTGCAGGCTGATCATTATATTCAACAAGAAGCTGGACGTCCTAATCCTGTAGAAAGAACATGCATATAATGTACATAAAATGTAGTCYTTTTCCTGATCTCTTAGACAAATAAAATGGTTATCCTGGTTTATAAAATGGTATCCTTTTATCCTGAAAGATCTTCCTACTTTTCTCAGGCTTCAACCAAATGAATACAACCTCAAGAATTTCTCAAAGGACAATGGTCATCTCCTGCACATGCCACTGGGCTATTTTAACACTTTTATTGTTATTTGATTCACGTAAACTGTCCTCCAAATGCTTTTCCCATAGTTTTAATAACCTTCTTCGTCTTCTCAGCCTTTTCTCTTGATCATTTTTTACTGAYGTTTTATTCTGCATCAGCAACTAAACAATTTATCTCACAAAAAAGACCTGACTATTAACATTCAACAATTTTTAGACATTTATCTTTGGATGACATGAAGTCTGTATTAAAATTATCTGGACAGGAATCCAGTAACTACCAATAAAAATACAGGTGGAAAAAAAGCAGTTGCTCACACTCCACACTTTCCATATTACATATTTTCCAGGAATTTTTTTCACCACTAATAATTATTGTGGCTCTTTCTATCCACCTGAAGGTTTTCAAAAGACCTTTCAAAGATGTAAAAACTAGGATCAGATACAAAATTTGGGCGTTATTGTCATTAGTAACATCTCTATCATGCCAGRAGAAAAATGTTTATTTTATAAATCCCATCAAGCAAGGATTAAATTAGTCCTATCTTCCCTTCCTATAACAGTGCACTGATATCCAGCTTGATATCCAGCTTGTCCTGTATCCAGCTTGATTCCAACACTTTTGCAGAGTTGCCATTCTCTGCAATGCAGCCCCTCATGCTTCATRTCTGGAAAATTTTCACCAAGAAACCTGAACAGCTACATCCTGTAGACATACCTTCGGTTTTACTCATCAAAAAGAAATAAATCATTCTTTGTGGCTGCTTACTTATTACTGCAATCTGGTAAACAGCATAACTGCTGTTTATGAATGCCTTTTTTTTTTCAAGCTTCTGTCTTAGAAATGAAAATGTTAAATGGCATCTTGCCTAGGCCCAGTCCTGGAACAYTGTGATTCACAGCTTATATCCCACAGATACTTATCTACTTGTTTATATTTTACAGCTGGCTGCTGCTCCATTCACCTAGCAAGCTTTTGCTGATGTGCTGTAATGGTTTCCAACAAGAAAACTGTATTGTACAGAGGCACACGCTGACAGGCAGAAGAAATAAAAAACCTGTGTCAGCCTCAGCAAAGGACCAGTGGCAGATGTGGAAAGAAAGGCTGTGGGATCTACTCTATATTTGTGCGACAGCCCATGGGTCATCTGTTTCTTTGTGTCAGCCAAGAGTAGCCAGGAGGCACAAATGGCYGTGAACTCATCTCTCTGCACTTCATCCTGTCAGAGCTCATGATGCAGCTCACAGCCTGGCAGCCACAGGGCCCAAGGACAAACACTAAAGGGCACACAGGAAAGAGGATGAGGTTTGACAGGTTATATGCACAAGAAGGAATTTCAGCTTTGGATTCTCACTTTACTYGCAGCAGTGACAACTTGTGATTATGCAAAACATATCCTCAGCAGCCTCCTTAGCTTTGTCAGGAGACAGCATTTCATACAGTCCTACACTGTCAGCCCTAGTCACAGGGGGAAGGGAGAGAAAGATGAGATSCCTCAGCAGTACCAGCTCCCACAGCAGCCAAGGACACAACACAGTTTTCAGAGGGAAATTCTGCTGTGCAAGAACAGGCCACAAATAAATTGAAGCCCTGTGCCAAGGAGACACAGAGCTACATCCTGGAAACTTAAGCAAAATTTAAGCGTACAGCTTAGAGTAGAGCGAAGCCCTTATGAGCTCTGGGTAAAGCTCCTTGCTGCACAGTGCCAGCTGAAATATGCTGTTGCTCAAGTCAGGAGATGAAATCCCCATGGATTCCCTGAAGCAGAGTAGGAAGCTACCCACCTGCTAGAGTCCTTCCCCTCCTTCCCTCTGGTTTACATATMCCACACCATTTTCTCTTGGCAAGCGAAATTCAGGTTACCATGGCGGAACAGCTATTTGACTGGCTGGTTCCCAGCAGTGAGGTGCTTTTCATCAGATCACATGTGGGAAGCTCTTTAAAGGCTTTTTAGAGAAAGCAGCTACATGATTTCAYAAAGACAGAAAAGCTCAAAGCACAGTGATAAAAGGCATTTTAATAGATCCATTCATACTAATACAGGAGATACTGTGTGCTGAAAACAGAGAAATTTAAGACATTTCTAGCATGATAGGCCAGAATATTTAATTGCTAGCTTTGCTTTGAACTTGACAGCTATTACTACTCTACTAACTCTTGGATGCACTTCTAAAGAAGCTTTGTCATTTTAGATTTTTTTTTTAAGAAGAGATGGTTGGATTTAACTATCAGGTTTATTATAATATATATAATAGAAAAGCACACAGAACTGAGCCTTTGTGAGAAGACAATTCCCCACCACATACACACTTGCTTATTAAAAAGCTGGAATGGAAAATGTCTTCCCTGYATATATTTCTCCCTCCAAAGAAGAACAAACAATCAAAGCCTATGGTTAAAATAATGAAATCACAATTACATATTCATTTTACCTGATAAGCTTTTCTAAGCCTTCCAGAAGATTCCCAAATGCAGTAACGTTGACTAAATATTGTATGTTTTCCTATAAAAAGGTAGAGTAGGCATATCACACCACTTCAAAAAATAATATAATTTTTTGGGGAAAAGAAATGTTTTTTCCACATGGCTAGTCAAATTTCCTAGGGAAAAATATTAAAATAATTTGACCATAAATGGGATCTGAGTGAGGCGTAAGAACAGTTTAAATTCTGCAACTTTCTCACAGTTGTGTGAGGAAATAAACCCATTTTTAATTCCCTCATTAGCAAATATTTTTAAAGTTATTGTTCACTTACAAGTATTAGAGAGAAATTAAACTAAAAAAGGGTCTAAGGTTCAGTCTAACCTAGAAATCAACACAGACTTAACCTGACCTCATTTTGTCAGTCAATCACAAATGGACCAAAGAAGTTGCCTGTAATCTCAGATACATTGAAACACACAAGATATTTGACTGGAAAAAAAAAAAGGAAATACTCTCATTTTGAAGACCGTAGATTCGCACTCCTTCCCCTCTTGAAACCTGACCACATAGGAGATGTACTGGGTGAAGAGAAACACACTGGGCAACTCCTTCCAGGCTACAAAGTGGCCCCACAACACAGGAAGGGGCACAGATGTGAACTGAGGTACAGCTGCGTTTTGCATAGGCTAAGCCAGATGGACRGACTTGGCAATGGCTCCATCACTGCGACTGGCAGTGAGCTGCACAGCCAAAACAAAAGCAAAACAGGAGGCAGGATGAAATTGATATAATGGCATTATCCCAAAGTATGTACTCCCTGTAACCCTGGAACTTTTGGGGATAGTCTCCCCATGTCAGTTGGATGAGAGCTGTTTCAAGGTGACTGTCAGTACTCTTCTGTAACTTGTGCTATATCRGACATTTCCCAAAGGCACTCTATCAGTTAAGAGAGGACTGTGGCTCTTGGAYGTAGAAGGGAATTACATATGCAAAATATCTTCAGTTTTCTGCCTCAAGTTTTCCATAGAATCTCAAAACTAAGTCAACTAACCAGCATCCCACTCCTAACACGCACAGGAGAACACAGGGACAGAGTGAAAAGAGGGAAAAGATCCAAATAGGAATTATCATAAAAGAAAACACAGCTCCACATACAGATTAACCAGCCCCTTCCATGTGCTCATTTATGACAGGGCATGCAATGTTGCAATTCACAACACCACAGTAGCCAAAGGCCCACTCAACCTGGCTGTCTTCATGGCGAGCACCAGACAACCCTCTGAGAGGATTCTGGAATAACTCASATCTTTCCCATCATACAGCACTGCTCATTCACTGGCACATCWAGCCCTCACACATTAAGAGTTCATAGAATTTAAGCTGTACCATCAGATGCCAAACATTTGGTCATTTTGGGACACACTGCCCCAAAGCCACTATTTGCATCTGCACACTTTGCATTTGTGGTACTTTCCTGTAACAGATGATATCTACAAAAGTATAATGCATTGAGAGGAAAACCACTGTATTTACATTATTGTTTTCTAMGGAATTCATATCTTTTTTAACTTGACAGTTTCATTATACTGCTTAACTGTCAACATCCAAAGAAAATGTCAACATTCAAATCCATCAAATATTTTTGGAAATAATTTATGCAAGGTATCCCTAYTTCAAAATATCCTCATTTCCTTATTTCCATGTACTGAATGGCTGCTGAGTAGTAAGAAAAATATGGAGGAGAAGAAAYTGGAGAAGGCTTTTTGTATTACTATGAAAAGTAACTTGTTTTAAAGAAACATGGACACAGTATATTCAGGAAAAAAATCTCTCTGCTAAATGAGGGAATCTTTTCTGATCCCTGCAGACTTTTCAACRCTAAGTATGTAATGGTTTTAAATGTCAGGAGCCATCTCAATTAAAGAGAAAGCCAATTTGGCACTTAGATTCCTGAAGAACATAATGATGCAAATCACAGAAGGTTCTCTTACAAAGCCTTTTTGAGCATTCAATAAATGCATGAAAACATGATGTGCTTTACCTGATGCACATAACCAAAAAAATAAGTGTCTGTAAAAAATAGGAACACAAGTCTTTAAAATTATTCTTTATTTTCTTATTACAGCACTTACTGTTTTCAGGTAGTGGAGTTCTACATATTTTCACTGAAAAAAACCAAAGCTTGACAAGTGCCTGGGAACAATCTTGTTGAGTAACCTCTGATTTTCTCCCACTCAAGCACTGAAACAGCTGGTCAGCAAACACAAAGACTTTATGAAATACCTAAACTCAGGCCTATAGCTCCCACAAAGAGCATTTCCTACACATTTCTAGGAAGATCTAATTGCTAAGGGACAGATACTAACCTTCTGCAGCCTTTCAGCAATTTCCAAGAGCTTGGATGCCGTCTTTCATTTAAGCCTGCTTGTTTTAATTTTCTTTGACTGTAAAGATTTTCTTTTAAGAGAATGATTTCCCCTCTTTCCTATAAAGCTCCAGATACTGCAAATTCTTCATAACTAGTAGGGCTGAATAAGTCCCACATTAAGGCAATCACATGGAAACTCCCTTGGTATTGAGAAAACAAATGGATTTTCACATTAGTTGAGGTGATTTTGATAGGACATCCTTATACGCACATATTGTTTTACCCTGGAACTCTCCAAGTTATAGTTTTAGTAACATCCTGTCCAGCACAGCCCAAAAACTGTTTTGTTTTGCAGGKTTTTTTGTGGGKTTTTTTTCCCTCCAAAAATAGCACCATCTTTGCCCTTTCACAGTTCAAGATCAGAAGTGGTTGATAGCAGAGTGAAAATACACTGTCATTTCAATGAAAAGGATGGGCTCAGTGTCATGGAGTGAGAAATGAAGCTGCACGAGAAAAGATCCTAAGGCRAAAGGGAAAAAGCAGAGATCCTCACTGCCCTTGCAGCAATCCCTTCTGAAGCTGCCAGTAGCAGCAGTGTTGCCAGCCAGCAAAAAGGTACATCACTATTATTAGCACAATGAAGGGGCACAATGTTTTGATTCTTCCTTGTGCTGGCAGCTGTGGTGAATCATTCCATCCAAAAGCAACTATTCCTATTAATAAAAGTTACAAGGACATGCCTGTGTTGGTCTGAAGACCAATACAGTAAAATCATGGATGACARGAAACAAAAATCAAACCAAAGAAACTCCCAAAAAACCCAAAGTAGACCTTTCAGAGAAGACAGAGCAAAACAGTAAAATTTCCAAAAAAGAGCAGCCCCTGAAAACACATTCATCTGTAACTATAAGAAAGCTTCACAACAGTAGTCTAAATTGAAAAGCAAGGAACACAGTCAAACATTATATTTCATTCAAATCTGTGAAGTTCACCTTTCTAAGGAGCTAGTGGAAATGTGAAGTGAYTTATGCAAATATTTAGCACTGACAGTTTGCCAAAAAGATATCACATTCTTTGGATTCATGAGTTGTCTGKGAATTTGTCATACCTTGATTTTTGACTAAATATGTAACATGAACTGAAATTAGAACTACCCTGTTGCTCCCACTGAAGTGAGATTTTATTTTTAAGACAATGACAAGCTAGAACAAAAGAGAACAGAAGACACTGTTCTCTTTTTACACTCCTAGTGACTCTGCAGATGCAAAGGGGTTAAGATGGTAAAACCACTAAGAACTATAATGTTTCACCCTCAACAAAAGCCAGTGGTAAAACCTTTAAGAATGGATTTTCAGACATAAATCCATGCAAAGTAAATGGCCAATGCTGCTGCCCCAGTGGGACATCACATCATGCAAGAAAGGAGATAGGTGACTTGACATTACATATTCTGAACAYCACCACAGCTGATGCCCAGTGACAGCAGCAGTTTGATGGAGCCAAGCTGTTTGCTTCAACAGGCAGGAGAGGTGAAAAGCTACAGTGGAGAGAAGGATGAACTCACACTGCAGAGAATGGCTCCCTCAGAGCCACAAGGATCAGGGCACAACCAAACACAGAGCAGAGCCACCTACAGGATGGAGAGGTGCTAGGGTCAGCAGCACTGCTTTGAGCAAGCTTCACACAGCACCAATTCTTCCAGCACAACCTTCCCCAAGGCCAGGGACTGCCACATCACATGGTAAAGAGAAACAAACAAGCTTGTAGCCTCGAGATAAACTTACGYCCTGCAGGTGAGTATGAACGGATGAGCATCCACAAACTTCAAAGGTCTTTAAGTGCTTACCATCAGATCTAGAGATAGTACACACTGCACCCTTAGGAAGCAGCTGGCTTCAGATCCTGTAGCAACTACAAGGTTCAYCACCATGTTGTGCTTATCCTGTATCAGTTCCACTTTTCAGTGATTAACAGAAAGAGAGAACTGCTCTATTTTACCTGAGGCACAAAGCTTATGAGGTCAGCTCAGTGTTTGGACCAAGCCAGAGCCCAGCAGGCTCCAAGTGTGGTCCAGAGGATCAATGAGACCAAACAACAAGATGGAATAAACATCAACAGCCCATTTGAGCTGGCACATGCAKCCTACAGCTTTATCCTACCTCTCACAGCTTTCCAGTGACAGTGAGACCTAATGAATACTGTCACATCYTTGCTAGAAAGCTAGATACACACATAGTTAAGAAACAGTAACTGACACCAGCAAAACCTGGTGATTTAAAGTAGACAGAAATCACCAGCAAACTTTTCAAAATACAAGTTGTCAACAAATATCAGAAGTACAAAGAAAAAAAAACAGGAAGCGCTAATAAAAGTTGGGACTTGGTTTGGTTTTATTTAAATATGGTCTGACTTTCCACAAATCTAACATACTCTACACACCCTCAACATTTATCTTTTGGTCAGCATTTTTTCCACTAAAGTAATAATAGACAGTACACATCAAAGGTAAAAGTAATGCATAATTAATCTAAGAAAGTAGGTGTAGGCGTCTTCTCCTCTAGGCTCCAACTGCATGACAGGAAATACATTATTCATGAAGGAAGATGATGGTACAACATTAATCAAGTCAGCGTGACAAGACAAACAAAGACCACAAGATGTATTCAACAGATAGCAGCGTGCAAAAGTGATCAGCTAACTGAAAGGTTCACACAGAGTCTGTTTACAGCAAACAAACACAGAGGAGAAATACAGAAATAAAACTGAACTGTTTCAGTTTGCATCCTATTAAGTCTTGTTACATTTGGAGAACAATCTTTATATGGTACAACTACAAAGAAAGTTTCTAGGTGTCTAAAGAGCTGCTATTACAAAGTAAAATTAATAAAAGAAAAGAGTTTAAATAATTATTTTAACAAACAGGAATTCACATAAGCACGGCATGTATGAAGAACAATAATAAAATCTTTCTAAAAACCAGTGACTCTTCCCTTTCTCATCACGCACTTTTTGCCATATTATAAAGCTACTTGGGGCTAAAGACTAAACATTTGCTCTTCTTCATATTCAAAACTGTTGCAAAAATACTCAGAAATGAAAGGAACGTATGATTTGAAACASTGTCAAAAATAGGAACACAATGTAAGTTGATTTGTAAGCAACTGGGGCAGTAAAACCCAGTTTCCTAGGAATGTGTGTCAAAGTTGCAGGAAGAGTTCAGATTTCAACCTGTCCTTCAGCAGGCACCTTTCCATCTGCTGAGGCTACCTACTGCCAGAAAAGTTGTAGGTTTATTGGCCATAAGCTACCACACTCTCACAAATGCAACTGGAATTTCTCAAAAAGTTTAGAAATTAAGAGCAACGATGAAAATCAGACATTCACAGAGAGTTGCACACAATCTCTATTTTCTCAGAAAACCAGGCTAGAAATATATATATACATACTGACTGCACATAGCTTGGTCTTGAACTTGAAGTTTCTATTACCAGACTGCACTGGAGACACGAGCCTGACCACACAAGTCGCAGAGCATTGCTCTCATTCTGTCGGGATGGATGCATTTCTTAATAGGGAATAGAAAGATGAAGGGAAAACCATAGTAATAGAAGGAAACCCAGACTTAAAAAAACATTCATTTTCCTCCTTAGAGGAAAAACACTGTCTGACAAACACAGAATGCAGCAAGACTCCCTCTTGTCACCCCAGGGAGGGGGCATTTCAGCAAGGAACAGACTCTGCTCACCCATACCACCACAACCATCCTGTGTGGTCACTGCAGGGAGGCAGCCCTGACTGAAAACATCATGTAGGAAGACAGCAGGCAACCTGCCCCCATCAGAGAAACGAAAAGTAAGAGAGATATATYTATATACATACATTGCATAAAACGTTCTATATAGCATATATTTTATATACMTATAAATACKTATATGTGTATRTATATACATAGGTATATGTATATATACACATTTATAGAAGGAAATTAATATATATACATATATAGAAGGAAATTAATAGCTGTGAGATTATAAAACCCACACATAGATCCTCATCATCGATTAAACATGAAGCAAATCAACTGCTGAACAACAACAGAAACAATAAGCATAGGAAGAAGCTGATCATGTGCCTGATTATCAAAGGCTAATAACAGATTTTTGCCTCAATATATTTTCCTAATTGATTTTCATATTCGTCGTATTTCATATTCCTGGCTAAATATAAGAGTCGTCTGCAAGGACTGGATGTGTAGAACAGTATATGATTCTTATGCTATATATGATCTATCTAGTAGAGAGTAGAGTTGAGACAAAGGCTGGTCAGCTGAAACTGTCTCCAAGAACCATAGTGGTAGCTTTCATAGTTTGTAGTTCATACTGGAGTTTYATGGTTACAGGAAATAACCCAAATACTCCAGAAACAGAACAGTCAGTAAAATTTCCAAGTGAAATTCAACAATAAAGTCTCCAAAACTACGGAATCTCATTGTTCACAAGTAAAGCAGTGATCAGTGCAAATAAAGCTGAACATTTGTAAGTAATGAAAAAAAAAATTACACCTGAACCTGGTAAGTTAGAACTTTATTTTCCAGWCACCTTGCAAGACCTGCCCACATTCTGAAGTATTTCAGATGATCCAYTGGACATCATGAAGAAGAAAAAGTTTCTATTTAATAAGCTTTAGTGCATTTTTTCAATCACAAGTCTGTATTACACTGTCATAGTGATACATGGAGGATAACAACAAGGTGTTTCAATGCAACAAGCTACCACTCACTTGATATTCTATGAAAGAAAGGGTGAAAATGTTGCTGTAATAAGGAAGTAACAGTCATGCCAAGACKAGAACAATCTGACAAGATAGTCTGTCTTCACAGTAAATAAAAAGTTACCAGACATACTGATTCACTTTCTTTGTTCCTCTTTTTCTTCAGCCTTTTAGAAAAAAGACTCTTAATGGTATTACCACTGTAAGCGGCACCATCAGCAAACAACCAACCTATTTGAAAATTCATTTTATACTATTTTTGCCAGCTCCAGAATTTGCTGACTGCATATGCAGAAAAACTGTAAGCATTTCAGTTGATTAGGAAATACAAAAAACATATCACTCTGCAGCAAGCAGCCAGACGAGCAAGTCTATTTTCAACAGCTTCTTCCTCCCAGCCATCAGAAGTGAAAAACATATCATTATGATCTTTTTGTCTGATCTCCCTCAAAATGAATTTTATGAGCTTGTTTCCACAAAGCAATACAGAAAAGCATCATGCCTTATAAAAAGAAGAGCTGACCACAGCCTTAGTTAGGCACAGCAGAATCACTACGCCACTCAAAATGAGTGGTGGGTTAGTTTGTAATTGTTTTCAATTTCCTTTTTGTAACCCAAAYTGTAAAAAGGAGCACAATGAAAAGCTAGTCTTCTAATCCATCCACACACTAACTCAATTGCGTAACTATTGATACTAACCCACAGGAAATATGGTGGTAAGTATAACAGGTTCCAGTTCCCCTGCTACAYCAGGTCTCCGAGAGAGAGAGAAGGTCTGTGCTCGCTGACCAGGCTGCAGGATGATCAGAGCCATTATTTTTCCTGAATCAGCACTGGGAGGGCAAATATGAGTTTTCTGCCAGCCTATGAGAGCATTCTTGTAAATCCAGCAGATACACTGAAGCCATTCATACCCACTGTATGACACTGCAGCCAAAACTCATGTTTAAGACAGCAGCTTTGTCCCTTGGCTTAAGTGAAAGAAAAGTTGTCAGAAGTTATAAAAAAAACCCCACATGAAATCCGACAAATACTTGGAATATAGTATTGGGGGGGGGGGGGGGGGGAACTAAACCAACCCACACTTAAAACCAAAGGACTTAAGCAACTATATAGTCTTTTTTTTCCCTACAAATTATTGCCTTAAAATACTGAATCAGGAAAAAAACCCCAGTTTTTAAGTGTTACTTCTAATAGCGTAAAYGTGTAACTTTCAAAGCTGTGCTTCAAGGGCAAAAATCTACAATAACTGCAGACAACAAACACATGATTTGATCTAGCAGCTCCTAGGATATGAATCATGGTGATTTAGATACGAAGGGAAGTCAACSCTCTGTTTTACATAAAGGATGGATTATTCAAAGCAGTTATATCAAATTGAAACACCTATCATTGTAGTATTATTTCAATCACAAATGGTTTTCCCCCTCATAATACACAGACTGCAAAAGAGGATAATGAGACAAGATGGTCAGGGAAGGGGTGGGGGGAGTGAAAAAATAAAACTTCATCCCAGGCAAAGATGGCTGTGGGGAAAATCCTGTCTTTTTCAAGATACCCCTAGACAAAAGGAACTGTTTTTCCCTCCTACCACTACACTTCTCACTTGATCTTGCTTCTCTTGGGTATTTAACAAGCTTCATGTCAGGACACCTTGATATCTCACTGCCAGGAAATAAAATCTAAGTTTTCCCACACCATAAAGTCCCATTAAAGTATAAACTAACCATTTTTATTAAAAGGCACAAATCTCCCCCTCACTGTACTACAACCCTACACACTCTTTTACCCCCCACAACCATCCCTTCAGTAGCCTCTGATGCCTGTGAGAGAAGCACACCAGAAGTTTACACTATTGATGTAATCTCTCCAGCAGCACTCTGCCCAAGAACGTGTAACTTCAGCTTGGCCAGCACTGATAAGCTGATGTGAAATGAAGCAATCCATTTCCCAATGTAAACAGTTGTTTGGCTACACAGGGGGCAATATAAACAAGTGGATCTATTTATAAATCATCATTTATGCTTGTTATAGCACAGGAATATTAYGTTCCAGGGCAGAAGCGACAGTATTTCCAAGAACACAGTAAAAATTCAAAGAGCTGGTATCTTCTTCCATCAGCCTGCCCTGCTGACACTCCCTGTTCCAATACTACAGAAGCAATAAACACATGATGCAGGGCCTGATCTGTTTAGGAACAAGATACCCTTGATCYAGCGGGTGGGAAGACACCTCGTTATTGTACCTATGGGTTCTTCCAGCAGCTCAAAAAAAGTCAACAGTAACATCACTTCAGCTCCGGGAAGGAAAACCCGAGCGCTACTCCCGCTTCTTCCACCCCTGCAACCCAAACGATCCGGGCTCTCCCCAGGCTGCACACTCCGCTCGTACTGAGAGCACGGCAGGGGGTGCCACTCCACAGACCCCAGTGCTCATTATTCCCCCCTCCCCGAAGAATGGCTACCGCACCCCAGGGCACTGGGCTCTTTCCAGACGTTTTCGCTCGTTTACGGAAACCCCAAGACAGAGCACACGCGGGGCTGAGCCGCCGCTGTCATTACGCCCCCGAAGCGGCGCTCCGCCGGCGGCCGCGCTTCCCGCCGGCAGCCTGGCCCCGCCGTGCCCGCCCCGCTCCGGGCACAGCGCCCTGCCGCCGGGGGCTCCCGGCGGGCGGCAGCGGCGGGGATACGGCCGCCGCAGGGAACGCCGCCACAGCTCTTCACGTAGAGGAGTCGAGGGTGCCCGTGCGCTCCGGCGCCGCCTCCCGCTGCCCCAGCGCCCCGGGGGAGGCGCCCCCGCTCCCGCCGCCCCAGGCGCCTTACCGTGCCGCTGCAGCCCCTGCCGGCGCGGGGCGGCCCGCAGGCGGTGCGCGGCGCTGTCCCGCGCTATCCCGCAGAGCCACGGCAGAACGACGCCGCCGCCCCAGCCATGGTCTCCACCCCCCGGGGAGCCGGAGTGTGCGCGGCGGGCGCCGCTCCCGGTCTTTTCTCCGGCGGGGGAGGAGGAGGGTGGAGTGAGGGTGGGGTGAGGGCGGGCGGGGGCGGGCGCGCCCGCGGCGGGCGGGCGCCATTAACGGCCGAGCTCGCGCCGCCGCCCACTTTGAAGCGGCCGCGCCGCGCCAGGCACAGCGGCGCCCTCTGGCGGCGGCGGGAGGCGCCTCCCGGGCGCGGGGATCCCGGGATTTCCCGCTTGGCAGCGCCGCCGGCCCGGGCGTGCCGAGCCGAGCCGAGCCGAGCCGCTGGTTGTACCGTGAGGCTTTTCATCTACTTGAAGCAATAGCACTTCGGGTTGCCTGAGCGTGATGGGCCGGGCCCAGCAGGTCCGTCAGCGGCAGAGAGAACAACGGGGCTGGCTGTGCCGAGGAGGCGGGGGGTTTGTCCTGCCTGCCGGGGAAGGAAGGAGGGGAAGGCACGGGAATCATGACGGGCCGGCTGTTCTGCGGGAGCTGTCCGAGCCTCCCTGCTGCCGGTGTGTGTGCGGAGCAAGGCCCGGTGCTCCTGCGGCAGGCAGGAGGCACGGCAGGCGGCGAACGGGAGCTGTGTGGCGGATTCCTGGGGCGCAGCCCAGCAGCCGCCCCGGCGCGACACGCACGGCACGGCAGCCCCGGCACGGGGCGCTCCGCAGCTCACTGCGGCACGGCTGCCGGGCCCGCGCRGCGCCGCAGTGCGCGGGGCAATGGCAAAGCGGGGTAAAAAGCCAAGCATCCTCTCACACACAGCCAAATACTGTGAAAAGCTCGATTTGAGGTTGTCTAGTAGAAGAGTTTACACCGAGCCTGAAGATGGAAAATGAGCTTGAGAAGCTGCTTGTCTTCAGTCTTCTAAATAGACTGGCTTTTCTCTCTTATTTACCATAAAGGAAGATAATCTTATTTTTGTCCTCGGATATTTATGGATAGCTGTGCCTTTCGCACATCTGAACAGCACAAGGTATTTGAACTGTCTTCTCCCAGCACAGACCAGTCCACTCAGCCTTGTAACAAGTGCCTTTCATGAGGAGGAGAATCACCACCATTGTTCTCCAATTCGGCCTCGATGCTGCCCTTGGCACTGTGCAAGCAGCCCCCCTGCTAAATACAGACTAAATGCRCCCAGAATTACAGATCTCTTGTGAATGCAGCCACACATTCTGCTACTATGGCTTATATTACAGGAAAAAAAAAAAATACAGGCAAACTTAGGAAAATAGAAACATTTATTGAAAGGTGCAACACACTCATGAAATACTTAGCACTAATTATTTGACACTATTAGTCCAAAATTGATCATTTGTAACATTCAAATATATCAGCATCCTTCATACTGAAAAAGAGAGTATCCTAAAGTGCATCTTAAGTGACAATTTTACTTGTTACCCRAGGTATAGTCACAATTTTTTCAGAAGTCATCCTTCCAAGCACTCATTCTCTACATTTTTTTTACAAATAGMAACAATTGTATAAGGTTAGTGGAATGCAGTGCCAGCTCCTTCCCAATTCAGCATCTTTAGCAAGTGCTTAGCTGCAATACTATGATATTRTACACAAGGCTACAATTAAGCATATCTGTGCTTATAAGACTTAAATTTAATCCTGACTTTTCAGGATCACAACATAAATGTAATCACTAAGCCTGGGAGTAACTGTGTTGAATTCTGTTTTATTTTTCTAGTCCCGTACTGAAAGGTACCCCTACTACATAATGAAAACCCAAAGTCCACTTTTGGTCCAATATGAACTGTGTTTATAATTTTTTAAAATAAACTAGACTCATCAACTGTAGCCAAATTTTTGTTGTTTTACACAACAATAAATTTTGCGTATAARAATGCCAATAGCTGTTCATTAACTGAAATTACTCTCAAACTGTATTATTAGATTCTTAATTTCCAATGTACACAACTCATATTTCCTTTAAAAAGGAGTATCACACAGASCAGAAAGCTTTTACTAATTATGCAGGTGAAATCCCTAACATTTTAAGAAGGTAAGCACATAGAACYTTCTAGCAAAAGCCATCTAAGATGTCTGTGCATTCTTTACTGGATTTTGACATTTTCATCTCCTTCTTGTTTCTCCTGCAGTTTCCTCTGTAGGCACAGAGGAAGCAAAAGAATAGCCATTTACAGGGTAAAATGCAAAGCAAAGAATGGCAGGATTTCTGGATCTGAACAGGAGTTTGTGTACCTCATATCTGTGTGCTGTGTGGCATTTTTTGCAGAAGCTGCAGGGCGGTAGATTTTCTGCTACATTGATGCACTAAATCTTTCCCCATCCTGGGACTGAGACAGCAACAAAGAAAAATGCTTCTTTTCTATCAGTGTGGTGTAGGTACTGAGGAAGAGACTAGATTTAATATTTGGACGAGGGAAGTCAAACCCCAGCTACATAAATTTGCACTGCCCATAAAGCCGAGGAGAACTCCAGCCAAGGTCAGTGAAATAGCTGCCAAAAGACTKTGGGGTTACTGTGTGTGGGCCACATTTTAAATGTCACTAAGTGTTAATTCGAGAAAAAAAATACTGAAATGTCAGTGTCTAGGAAATGTTGTGACTGCAAAATGCAAAATACAAAGAGACAAAAGAGCACCACTGAGTATAGTTACAGTTAGGATAGTAAAAATAGAAACTGAAGGAATTATAAATGGAAACATTTTCACTGAGTATTCAGAGCACTTTCTTTTACACAGAAGTACCAGCTCCTTCTTAAGCATTTTCCCCCTTCAACTTTGAAGATGCATTAGGTGAATGCAAAGCATTTCTTTCGTGCAAAAATGCAAAAAACTTCTTTAAAAAAAATCAACTAGCATTTCCAAAAAAAAAAAAATTGAATAAGGTGTCATTTTCTCTATGTGGTCTATTTAATGCATGCTGGCTCCCAGCTGCTGCAAATATTTAAATGTGTGAGACAGTCCAGACATTGAGTTCAGGGACAGGATGAATGAGTAGTGCCATCTCACTTCTGCTCTGTGCAATGCCTATCCCTGTACCCTTCAGACAGAGGGAGGATGGGACTAGTTAAATTTGAAAACCTGCCATTATAAAGCCATAACAATTGCCAGAAAACCAAGAATGAGAGCAGTATATTAGATTATTTTTCATGTTTTGAGAATTTTGCTTTTAATTTTTGWATTTTATGTTGATACCTGCTTTTAAAATCAAAGGGAGCTCTCACAAAACCAAATTAATTTCATTTAAAATCTGCAGGTTTATAACCAGCAAGCTAATTAGTTGCTGAGATAAGCAACCTTTAAAACAAGGCTGCTTGATATATGAACTTTGTTGTTTGTAGTTCCATAGYTTAGCAAAATAAAAAGCTAGTATGCAACAGAAGATACATGTTAGGTTGTTCTACATGGTATTAATTAGTTTAAGAAAGAATATTCATCAGAACTATATGCCCACAGTTAAAAAATAGTTAAAAATAATAAATCAATATTTGCAGATGAAAGGAAAATTGAGATACTAATAAAATAAAACCAATGTTTCCCTGTAAATATTTGTTAGAACAAATATTTGAAGGACATTTCGGATGTGAAATATGATGTTGTTTACCATTAGGTAAAATGTACCTCTAGGTTTTAGGATGAATTAATATAATATTTTTTTCATKACTAAAAATATGTTTTCACAGAAAATTACATGCCCCAACATTTTTGCAAATATCATGTGTTTATACAGAGGAGAAGGAGGAGATGCTGTTACAATTAAGTCTTAAAGAATAAAAACTGCCAATTTTTCCTCCTTAATTTCCTTTTTAATACATTATTACTTAATAATTCCTGGATTCTGACCCTCTATTACCCCTGAAAAAAGCAGAAGTTGCTTCCAGAGGCCTGCCAGCTGGCCCTCCAGTGATCTACCCAGTAACTGCAATCCATCTTGCCCTGAGAAACAGGCAGAATGTGTGTCCTGATAAGAATTTTGACTTCGTCATTACAGCTACTTAGAATGAATTAGAGTTTGGGATGGTTTCTTGCTTCTTATCTGGCATGCACACTCATGTAGTATTTTATAAAAACAGTTTGCCTTTTATTCCTTGCTGCAATGGGCTTGAAAGTTTATTTCAGAGATCTGTTCATGTGAAAGCTCTGAAAGTATTTGGTCATGCTCAAGAAAGTAATAGACAAAGTAATCTGCATTTAAAAAGCATGTAACATATTCACATGTACAGTTATACTGAACATCAGTCTGTGTAAAGTACCAGGTGTAATTAAAAGCATTAGATACAAGTATACACTCACCTATAAAGATACACCTATTTTCACAGAATGCACTGCCCTAACTCAGTATATTGAGTCACCAGTCCAGTTTCATATCTGCTTTACTCCACACATACTTTCCTCCTCTTTTTAGGAACATCTTCTCATCAAATCCACTGAATTTTATAGCTGCTTCTACACCAACATCCAGGATAGACTTGGAAGGTTCTTTCCGCCCATTTCTACAGTTTAGAAAACGCATCTGGAATGTAAGACAGATAAGATGATAAGATGTTAGAAAGTCAATTTGCAAAAGCTTAATTTTTCTACAGACTTAAGCAAGTTGGACTGCAATTCCACCAAAGCCTATGTAAGTGCATGAAGAGGTTCACTCTAGTCCTCAGAAGGCTCAGAAACTCGTGGTTAGACATGTGACAAATCTTAGCAGGAACAAAGCAATATCATAATTCTTGAAGATTAAAGGTTGTCACTTCAGCTGCATGTAAACTAAGTGGGCACTCTGAAACTTAACTTTCAAGGCAGTTCTGCATTTTTATATTAAAGAAAAAAAGCAAAGATGTCCTGCAAAACTAGACATCTACACSTTGAGATTTGTGATGCAAGGATTATGTGTGCAGGCTGATGGCAATGCCTCCTTAGGTCATGCTATACTGTARTCACAACATGTCTGATGGGCATAAATCACATCTGTTCCTTGTACTACACAGCAAAATTGTTTTATACAATGCAGAGTAAATTAACTGGTTATCAATGTTGTATACATACATATATTAGCATACAAATACCATGCATCAAAAAAAGACTTACATATTCATCCAGAATGAGGTATGAATCCCTCATCTGTAATAGATCAAAAGAAAAAACTAAATTAATGTACAAAACAAAATTCCATACCACTGAAAATGGAGGGACAAAACAAGCAACTATTCATTCAAGGTCTGATACAAATCTTTGAAACAGTTGCTGTATCACCACTGTTTCAGTGAGTTTGGATGAAATTTATAAAAATAAATGACAGAATTACTAGAAAAACTTTATGTATGAATAAATTAGTAATTCCTGGAATATTACCTCCCCAGTGTCTAAGTGAAATGCGGGTGCCCAACTGGGCAAAGGTATTTTAAATAATATCCAAGTTTTCTATTAACTTCTATACCAGAACTTAAAGTTTTGCATGCTGGAATGATTATGCCATTTTCCAAACAAATGACATGACCATTTTAACTGGAATGTTTAATTATAACTCCACCAAACAAAGGTATTCTGCTGGCTCAAAGGTAAAAAAGCTCTCAGGTCTCCACAAAGAAATAAGSCAACAGCTGAAATAAGACATGTTTGCTTAGCTAAGTGGGCATCTCCTAAATCCTCCTTAAAATTCTCTGGGTAGCTGGGGCTTACTGCTGTATAGAATAGGAAATCTGATCAATTTGGTGTTCATCTTTCACACAGGTTTACTAGAAATCAGAAACAGTTTTCTGGAACCAAACCTACCATGGGAAGTCTTTTTTGTAGGACTTCTATTATGAAAAAAAAAAAAAAGAAGAAAAAGTAGAAACAGTTCTGGGTTCTCATCTTAACCCTTTCTCTGATGAGTGCTCCCTCACCAAATGCCTCAAATGCTAACTGCACAGCCCCACTTWTAGGTTTTACATAGCAAAGGCAACCCAGTCTGCTCACTTAACCTCTACATACATTAAGCAGTAAACTGTAAATGGAGTCTTTATCTGTGGAAAGGAAAAGGAGAACAAGATGGGAGATTTAATGCATTCCTGAACTTGGTTCAACTTGCTATTTCTTCACTTAGTTCATAAACTTTCCTAACATTGAGTCTTCTAACTCTCCTCATCCCATCTTTAGGGTCTGTAGGCATTTAAAAAATGGCCTGAGCTCCACCCTTAGGCACCAAAGTCCTTTAGTGGACTTGATCAGCTGAATGGCAGCTGATCAAGTTAACTGGTAGGTTCTGCAGGAGCACAAGGAGTCTTCTCCTGATTAAAGASCCTGAGTGTGCAATCCAAAGGAGTTCAGACAGAAAATGTTAAAAATGCAACTTTATTGTGAGAGGGATTACCCAAAAGTAATCCCTCTGACAATAAAGTTGCATTAATTTGGGTGCTGTTCCTCAGTACCCAATATAATGCTGGTTGGGATGCTGTCTTGTTCATGTAGGTTGGTGACACTGGCACAATGTGACATCACAGTCAACCTCTATTAGGAAACTATACTTAGACTATAAAGTGTGTTTACATTAACTCTGAAATTTTCAGGATCTTGTGCCCAAGTCAGGAAGAGTACTCCCACTGGTGTCCACAGGACTGGGAACAATGGGTTTTTCCTCTTCTGCTAATAACTTTGTTGTCAATGAAAAGCCTTAAAGAAAATTTTAAAAAATTAAAATCTTGGCTTCCACCATAACAAAAGCAGTTGCTGATAAATTTGTACTGCACCTCTTCTAAGCCACTATTAACAGGGAAAGTATTAATTGCCATGAAAGTTTTTTGTTCCTTTCAAATATTCTAGCATTATTTAAAAATAAAGTTACAAAGAGACAGTTTCATTTTTACCTTCTGATTAGATTCAGGTACCAAGCAGGAGACATCTTTGTGGCGATCCAGGAATCGATCAAAGTCTTCATCACTGATAACAAATTTTTCTGCTTCTCTTAGAGCATCCTCACCGCTGTTCTCCCCTTCGATAAGCAGGCACTGAAATACCTGGACAAAGAAAGCACCCAGGTAAGACTTTATGTTTTGCTTGCCTTGAGGATAAGAGACTTCAGTCTCAGTAGCAATGTCTAATTTTTCTGTCAGTGGAGACAAAATGACACAACTTGTGATAACTGAATACTCCACAAAGGGCATGGTGCAGATTTACTTTTTGTAAATTAACATTACAGAGCTCTAAATGTTATAAATTATGATTTTCCTTACTATCTGAGGTTTCACTTACAGCGTTTTTTGGGCCTTGTTTTTTTTTCTGAGTAATTCTGTGTCTATGATATCCATGAGGCAAATAATGAGAAATTACTCCACACGTTCCCCCATATTTATGTCACATTATATCTACCAATTTTCAAACTTATTTCTAGTAAAAAAATAATAATATGTGTACACTAATCTCTAATACTCTGTAAGAGAAAATTAATATACACTTATGTGGATGCCATGGGACAGAGAGAGAGAAACGGCAAGCGTTTCTCACAGCGGCTTGTGAGAAGTTYTAGGGAGCTGGAAAGATGTGATAACTTGTTGACTAGAAACAATTGCAGGTGGTGTTTTTCTACTTTGTTTTTCTGTTCCTCTCAAGGACAGTGCGTGAGAAAGATGTTTCTGTTAGTTAGCCAATAGAAGAGRATCTATTGTACCACTCTATAAAAACCGCACGATTCTTTTGAATAAAACCTTCTTTGCCTTTTCTACCTTTTCTGCCTCTCGCCTGTTCCTGCCCCGACCCCGGCGCACGAGTGACACACTTATATCTTGATAACAATATATTGATTTTAATGTGTCATTGTTCAGTAATTTTTCCTAATTTTCTCTCCACCATAACATACTTTCACATGTTAAAGGCTTTCTGTGCTAATTTTAATATATTAAAACAACCTAGATCTACAYACACCAAAACAGTAATTTTCTCTACATAACACAACCAAAAAAAGATTCTTGACCTACTGGGCTCCATTTAAGTGCTGAATGAGATAGAACTTATCTCAGCACCATGCAACATTGACAAGAAGACTCCTAACACCAGCCCAGGCTTGAGCTGGAGGTAAGACTCAGGTCAATAGAGGTTCAGACAACWCCAGGACTTGATTATTACTTTTCGTTGAACAGGAAACATGTGGTATATACTACTTTCTTACCTTCCAGCGCACAGGGTTCAGTGCCTTGATCTGCTCATTCATATCTTCCTCAACATTAAATCTGTTGATGACTGAATTTATTTTAAAAGCAACAGCATACTCTCGGCACCACTGCCTCAGTTTATGGAGATTTTCCACATGGTTCTTCTTTCCTTGACGACGGCCAATTAAAACGTTGACATCCTCATCAAAACTATCGCATGAAATTGCCAGAATATCTAAATATTCACCTGAAAACAAGTTTTAAAAATTGATTAATATCCAGTCCATCAGCTAAAAGCTGTCAGGACTCTGGTCACTTTCACTTCCTTGTCATCTGTCACGAAATGCCACGTAAACGCAGTTCTGTGGAGTCATCCCATTAACCACAAAAGCCACAGCAACAGCAGCATCAAAACACACTGTGTGTGTGTGTGTGTGTGTGTGTGTGTGTGTGTGTGCATTACAGAAACAGGTGGAACATATGGAAACATTTGGTATAATGGTGTAATAATTGTTCTATTACACCATTACACCAAAAAGTTTTTGTGTTATAGTGCATATGTTTACAGGAGATACTGTTTCACTGGTATTTACATTTGATTTGCATTTACTAAAAATTAAGCACTAAGAAGCCATCTCCCACTTGCCCCCAAGCCCATCCATGGGTGAGGCTGCCCCATGGAGGCCCCCCAGCCCTGCCAGTGCAGCTGTGCCCTGTGCTCCCTCCTTACCATACTTCTCGAACCATTGCTTTCTGATCAGGCTGCCATTGCTGACAATGCTGACACTTGGGAGCTCCAACTCCTGCTTGCAAAACTGGACCAGTTTGCCTACGAATTCGCCTCTGTCCTGAAGAAATGGTTCTCCTCCCGAGAAATTGATTTTCTCCATTCCTAGAGAAGGACCAAAGAAAGATGCTATTAACAACCTCTGCTGCCCATCGCCTGCTCCTGTTCAGCGTTATCAATGCCCCACRGCAGCGGGATAAGGGACATCCCCGGGATAACTTTTTCCACGGCACTTGGTCCCGCGGGGTCCCCCTTCCCTGGTTCCCTCCAGACCCACCTCCTCTGGACTCACCTGCTTCCTTGAGCATCGCCAGCCCCCGCTTGGCCTCCTCCAGGGGCAGCACGAAGGAGGTCTTGGCCGTGTGGAAGCAGAAGCCGCACTTGTAGTTGCACTGCCGGGTGAARTGGTAATTGACGCTGGTGGGCGTCGGGGCCGCGTCGTCCCCTTCCTGCTCCCGCTGCGGCCGGGGGGCCGAGTCCCGCCAGCCGGGCAGGGACAGGGGCAGGGACAGGGACAGGGGAGCCAGGCTCCAGCACAGCGCGCCCAGACGCCYTCGCAGCGCCRCCAGCRCCKCCCGCCCGACGGACAGCAGCCGGGCCAGCAGGACCAGCTGCATGGCTCGGCTCGGCTCGGACCCGGCGAGATGCGCTGCTGTCTCGGACCCTCCTGGGCACGGTTCGACAGGACTTGATTCGGCTGGGGTCGGTTTGGCTGGTCTCGGTTCAGTTCAATCCGGCCCGCCTCGGCTCGAACCCAGCGGGATGCGCTGCGGTTTCGGACCCGCCTGGGCACGGTTCGGCTGGACTTGATTTGGCTGGARTCAGTTCGGCTGATCTCGGTTCAGTTCAATCCGACCCGACTCGGCTCGGCTTGGCTCGCAGGCTGCAGAGAGGTGTCCGGCGCTCCGCACTTAAATGTGCGGTGACCGCCTCCCCTCCCCGCCCGTCCCGCCCCGCCGTGCAGGACGGCGGGGAAGAGCTCGGTTTCGCTTTCCCTTCACCCAGAAGCGAAACTTGGCACCGAGACGCGGTGTTTTCCTTCTCCCGCCTGCCCCACCCGTGACTGCAGAATCCCCACGCTCCAGAGCCGCTTCTTGGCCACGGCCGCAGCAGAACCCGCCGACTGCCCGGGGCTGGGAGCAGGCTGGAGCGCCTCTGGGTTTGAGCAGGTCTAGCACCTAGGACACCTTTTGGTGCGTGACGTCTCAGTGACTTTGGCTCCTGTCGTTAAACTCGTGCAGCAGGGGGAAAACTGAGCTTGTATAACTGCATTGCACCTTTGTCAGGAATTCAAGAGCTCCTGTAAGTTTAAACAGTTTTACATGGAAGAGCAACCCAAGTGAGGAAGCCTGATGACTTCAGATACATGAAAAGAAAGTAATTTCAGGTTCTTTGATTCTTGGTCTCAATAATGCTCCTCAAGCAAAGCTGCTGCACCAAGTTGAGCACATGGTTAGCCTTAACAGCAGGAACAGTTGGCAGCCTGAGGTGAGATATTGGTGGCTGCCCACTCGTGGTAACACCAGGAGAGACCAGGACAAAGCTGCCAGCTTCCATATTCCTCAGTTCCTTGGTGGTACAACAGGTACTGCTGGAGAAGTAGCTCCTCCATGGTAATACCAATTGCTAACTTCAGTCTTCCAGTGTGTTCAGATACACCAACAGGATTGTCACAAATTTTCAGCCTCAGTTTGTCCTCACTCAGCCTGTCCTCACTCTTGCGTGGGCTGTTTAACGTTGTCACTACTGCCAAGGTTCAGAGTCATATTCAAATCTTAACACCTTCCACCTGCATGTTGTCAATGGCCTAAAATGGAGCTTCCCTCACTTCCATTGACCAGCCTAGCCAGAACTGGTGATGTAGCCAAGCAGTCTTGCCCTCATCTTCCCTTCTTTTTATTTCCCTTTTTTCCTCCCCTACAAAAAGGGGTAGAACTATCTTCATCCTATGCAATTTTCATGGGAAACAAAACCTGCTTGTGAATAAGAAGTGTTAATTTGGCTTGTCATTGCCTATTGTCAAATTCTCATCATCTTTCCTTCACTTTCCTGGAGGCAATCTACTGGCTGAATAATGTCTGGATCAGTAAAAACCATTCTGAGCAGTTTTTATTGTTTGAACGGTTTTTATTGTTGTTTCTATCAGCTGCTTCTTGCTGGCACAAGTTCATACTACTAGGGCAGGATAAGAAACTTCTTGCTGTGTCTGGCTCCAGTAATACCCCCTCACATGCTGCAGTATGATGTGAAACATCTCACTTCTGAGGCTTTCCAAAATGGTCTGAGAGGCTGTCAGCAGAGATTATTCCAGCAGGAGTTAACTATATGCTCTTCCGGTTCCTTGAGCTTTATGTAAGATACAAGATTAAGGATAAAAGCAGGCTATTCTAATAAATAAAGAATTTGTTGATCACAAACTTGAAAATATGATTGGAAAGGGAGGTGGACAAGACAATGCAAATTTAAACTGAAATCTGACATTAGAGTTGCTAATTGGTAGTTTCAATGTTTCAATTAATTTGGAGAATTCTGRTATGCCCTCTTTCTTCCTCACTCCATACATCCCTTCCGTTGCATGGTAGGAATCCTATTTCATGTGTTACCTTCTCTGGCCCCAATTCAAATTCCCTTCTGACCTCATTCATATCCCTTGTTCATGTCAAGTTAAGTCAATGCAGGTGTAGGAACTACAATCTTTCTCTCTTCTTTGAGGTGGAAGGCTCATGACTAGCCCTGAGCTTGTTGCCTAGTACCTCAGCTGGCCAGAAAAATTAGGTTCAAAATACTTAATTTCCAAAGTCGGTAAAGAACCCTTGATGATTACCAATTCATCTCGACACAAGAATTACATCTGACACCCAAACACTCCAAAAACATGTCAGAAAAATATTGCTCAATAAATCAGAAAATGAAAACATTAGCATTTTTGGACTGTTTTTCTTTGAAAACACAGAACTCCATTTCGAGGAACAAAACATGCAGAGAACTTTGCACCCAAGCATACTCAAGGGTTCCTGTTCTTTGCAATCCTATCAGTGCTTTCTTAGAAAAATGGAAATTATAGTTCTTTTTACTTTTTGCCTCAACTAAGTATGTTTTCAGATTACACTCTCTGCTTTACTGTAAAGCCTCTCAAAGTAAACCCAGACCAGGATGTGGCCCCTTCCTGTACACAAGACCCAGCAGCATCAAGAAGGACACTCACATTTTACATCCCAAACTGTCTTAGCTGAAAGGCTCTATGGTAAGGCCTTCAAAACACAGATGTGCATTTTTATGCACAAGCTTTGAATCTACMAGAAATATTGCAAGCTAGAACTGTAATGAAATTTTCTGTCCTGGTGCCTTCGGGAAGAACCTCAGAAAAGCAAGCATAAAYATTCTTTGAAAATTGTAGGAAGTATGATTCTTTCCTCTAGTTTCCTACAGAAGCCATCTTACAGTGGCACGATGGAGTCACAGTAATAAAAATGTTTCTGTATTCCAAATCTGTATCTAAAAACCCTTTAAAGATTAATATAATTTTTCAAAAATTATTGAATAATGTTAATAATGATGCACTAGATAATAAATAAGAACACAACTAGCATGGAAGAATCCAAAGGGATAAACATAGATAATGGYCTTGTGCCTAGTTGCTAGGAAAGCAAAACCTATGTAATATTTATCGAATTAATGTAATTTTATATTTGAAATAAATGTATTGCTTTCTCCAGAGTGGCCATTTGGCAGTTCCAGTCAAACAGTATTTTGCTAGGCAAACCAAACWACTGATAGAAACCAGTAACATAAAAAAGGTTAAAAGAGGAGTCATATCACATCACCTGGGAGGACCAGAAACCATCCAAGGACAACCAGACAACTCATGCAAATCATGCAATGGCAGATGCAATTTTAGCATTTGGTAAATATGTTACTTCTTGCTCTAGTCTCATCTGGAAACTTTTTCATTGCATCTGCAGTGCTATAAATGCAAATCTGTCAAGGAACTTGTACTTAGAGTGACTAAGCTCTCCTTTGGATGAAAAAATCCAAGGGGAAATTACCAAAAAGAAAGCTCAAATCCACATGCAATTAAGTTATGAAAGACATATGAAACACACAATATGAATATAGATACAGATTAGGCACATTTGAAAGAAGTCCACCGTGGGCCCTTAATAGTGTGGATGTGATTTCCCATTCAGGAAGTATTAAAAADATGATTTCTATGGTCTAGGAAAAGATCATAGACTTTTAGAATGATAGAATACCATGTTGGGAGGGACCTCAAGGATCATCAGATCCTTTCTTGACAAAAGTGTGTTGAGAGAAGGATTTTTCTGTGTCCTTTCCCTAGCCTTCCCCAAACATCTGGCAGTGGCCACTGTCATGGGCAGAAGAGGAATCTCTCTTGGCCTGACACTATACTGCCTTCTGTGYTCTTATGGTCTTATCCCCAGATCTTTTTCTTTATTGGAGGGCCATTTATTGATATTCTTTAAAGTTTATTTTGCATTAAAAGAGCAGTTTTATTTGTGTGTATTCCATGTACCTACCCATTTTATGTGCCTTTGACTTAAGTTTTTCCTGCCTGTGTATCAGACAGCTGTTTACAGGACTGTACACTTAGATATATTCTTAAGTTACAGGCTAATCAATTTCCATGGTTTGGTTTTGGGGTTTTTTTTCTTTTTTTCCATTTTGCGTGGATCAAAATTTTTTCAATATTCATATGGCCTCTAGTTGTCTCTGTATCTCATCCCTATAGCTCTATATAAGCACAGTGGACACTCAAAGATGTAAAAATGATCCTGAGCAGTGTTTTGTGCTAATTATGCACATTTGCAAAATGTGCATAATTAGCACATTTGTTCTTCAACATCGCTTCGTATTATAAAGAGGACAAAATTATAAAGATCCTTGTAGAGAGGCTGAAAAAATCATACTGTCTCCACTGATTTTTAATACAACAAAGCATCTTGGGCATAAAAAGACAACTCTCTATTCCTATCTTTTTACTTGAATCCTGAAAGAGGGTACTTTAAAGTAATTAGGCAGGAGAACAGGCATCACATGTCTATTATGAATGATCTCATTAGCATATTAGAAATGATGGAATCACCACCAGCTTGGTTCAGGAGTAGTTGCAACTAGGTTATATCAAGGGAGTGAGATGGGAAAAGGGAAAAGAGAAAATGAAAGTAAGTGCTTTCCATTTGTTCAGCTGAGAGGGGAAAGGCAACAGTAGCATTGGAGAAAAAAACAAACAAACAAAAAAAAAAGCTGAGAGGGTGAGAGGGAAATGGCCAGCTTTACAAACACTTCTGAAAKGAAACTTGGCTGCAAGTCAGTTGGACCTCAAGCAAACAAATGAACAGAAAAGTGGCAGGTAAGTTTCAGTACAGATAAAGGTGAGACAGTGCAGATCCAAAAGAGTAATCGAAACCTTGTGTACCTGATGCTGAGCTCAGCAGTGGCACTTGTGCTCAGGAAGGACATCTTAGTCACTGTGGCTTCTCCYGTGAAATCAATGGCTCTGCAGGAGGCAGCAGAGAAAAAAAGTCAGATTAAAGCTTGGTACCACCCAGAAACAAGGTAGATTGCATTATTCTCCTGGTCTGTGAAACTTTGGTAAGTGTAACCAAACCCTGACTACTGATCCAGTTCAGGTCTCCACATCTTGGCAGGACCTTACAGTTGAAGAAGTTATCCTTGTTTCTAACTGATCAAGGGGATGAAGCAGCTGCCTTACCAAGGGATAGAGGCTGTCATTTCTGACATGAAAAAAGCTGAAGGAGAAATCTGTGTGATCTTTAAAAAACCCTGTATGTAATAAATAAACTGAATGTTGAACTGTTATTCACCAAAACCAGTAACATTATTAGAAGGGGCACTTGTTGAAATAAAGATGTGTGTTTAAAACTTACAAAATTTATATGCAACAGTAGGATTGCTGGGATTGGAGACCACAGGGGTTTGTGGAGGTAGATTGTATCACATTTAGCCAACTCCATGAGCAAGGTCCACAGCAGGTGCTGAAAGATGAGGATGTACTGTTCAACATTCCTAATTCAGTGACTGTGGAGGCTGGAGGAGCACAAGGACTAGGAGAAGGGACCATGAATAAGCCAGGCATGTACAGCATGTCATTCTGCCAGACAAAATATTGGCTGAGAAGAGCCCCTACTCCTAATCAGTGTGTATTATTATGGTCCTAAAACTATCTATTTGCTTCCTGTACAATGAACCATGTTTTACCCCGTGTCTTCTGGTATCCATACCCAGATGCCATAGCCATGTGTTTGAGTGATGTGGAACRGTGCTAGAGTTCTCAGGTATGAAACAGCCTTAAAACAACCAAATGAATTTTGGTACATGATGCTGGGACTGTACTGAAGAGCTTCCAAGGCTATGTTCCCAGCTGTGGCCCTGGCCCAGACTTCCATCATCTTCTTTGGGATGGGCAGTTTCCAACTAGTACAGATGATTTGCAACTGGTACTGCCTACCAGCTGCTCCTCTCTCCCTGCAGTTACACTAAGTAAAAGGTATTTGTGAAGGCGTTTGAGATGACCAGAGGAAGACAGGTTTCCAAGGATTTTCTTGCAGAGTCTATTAGTTCAAAAAACACGTCAGAAGTTTAACTTTACGTATCTCTAAGTGGCAGTTCTCCAACTATTGTAAAAGAGAAGTTTTCTAAAGAGATGCAGGTTCTGCAACATTTTAAGTTACATCTCCTGAAAACTCAAAAACTACATTTTAGGCAATGTTACTCATAGCAGCTGTCACAAGACTAAGTCTGTGCTATTGCTATTTGCAGTGTTCCTGGTTCCTACATCGGARCTGATGAAAGCTGAAATCGGCCATTGCAAAATTGCTTGGAAAATGACAACAGGCTTCTRAAAGTCCAGTTTACTCCCAAAATTATTTGTGTCTCTTGGTCTTGTTATTAGGGCACTGCATAACCAAATAATGAGGTTAAGTTACTGGTATGCCTGACAGTACTGCTTGGGCGCTGCAACTCAACAAAGTAGTTCAGTTTGGGTTAGGACTTGTCATTTTGGGCCAGTCCTAAGCAGCGGAGCATATTTTGCAATTTTAATTTTTTATTTTTTTTTTTTTAGAAGACTGCCAGAATTCAGCCACGAGAGCCCGTGGGAATGTGACCCTTTGTTGCTGGCAGGCCGGATCCCGAGGCTGGACCATACATCCCGTGATTGCTGCTGCCCGTCCGCGCACAGACCCATTCCCCGCGGGACCGAGCCCGTTCAACCCGGCGCCAGCGACGCGGGGCGGGGAAGGCAGAAGGGCGTTCCGAGGAGGTACCCCTTGCTCCGAGAAGCCGCTCCCTGCAGACCGGCGCTGTCCCGGCCGGCCGGGCCAGTTTCGTTTCCCGCTGGCTCCTCCTCCGCCTCCGCCCGCCCCCTCCGCTGCGCCGCTGGTCCGGCTCTCGGCTCCCGGCTCTCGGCTCCCGGCTCGCTGCTCCTGGCTCTCGGCTCCCGGCTCCCGGCGATGCTGGGGCGCTGCGCCCCGGGCTCACCGGGTCCCCGGTCCGCGGTCCGCGCCCTGCCGCCCTCCGCCAGCGCCCTCCGCCAGCGCCTGCGCCAGGTCAGCACCGCGGGCGCGGAGCCCGCGTTCGGCTCTCCRGAGCCGCGGGGCGGGCGGGTGCCGGGGGAACGGGGGTGATCGTTTTAGACGGAGGGAGGGCAGGTTCTGACCAGATGTAAGGAAGAAGTCTTTTACGGTGAGAGTGGTGAAACACCGGCATAGGTTGCCCGGAGAGGTGATGGATGTCCCATCTCTTGAAACATTCCGGGTGAGGTTGGACAGGGCTCTGAGAGACCCGATCTGGTTTAGGATGRTCCAGTGCACTGCATGGGGGTTGGACTAGATGGTCTTTAAAGGTCCCTTCCGACCCAACACATGCTGTGATCTCTCCTTGCAGTGTGCAGAACGGATCCCAGAGGCTGAAGCAGTACTCGACCTGCTGGAGAAATGCCCAGAGCACCAAAAAAAGGGATCTTTTCCCGTCATAGTTTTCGAGGGGCTGGATGCCACAGGTAAGAGCAACGTGTGGTTGAAGAACCACAGAYGAGAAATTGTTGAAAGGAGCAACTGCTATGTTTTTTATTAGACATCAGGCTTTAAAAWAAAATTTTAAAAATCTCGGAAACCTGTGACAGATATGGAATTAATAATTACAAATGCCAATCTATCTTCTCTTACTTGTAAAAGATTAGTGCATACTAATTTGCATCCAGTGGTTTAATTCCTTACCTACGCAAATGAAAGAATACAGAGTGGAGTACTGAAAAATTAAATTTCTTGTGCAGATGATGAAACATACTTTTACTGGAGAGTTTTCAAATAAATGAACTAAACTAGTGGTAGTCTGGGGAACTGCCAGCAGTTTGTCTAAGAGAGAAATATTACTTGCTTCTGACTAACTTTGTTTTCTGACTTGTCAGTTAAAGAGRACTGAAAATCCTCCTAAAAAGAAGGACCTGGATGACCAGCATTGCAACATTCACATAAATTGCAACCGAGAAAAATATCATAAATTAATAGATAGGGAAATTGCCATGAATATATAGAGAAATTGCCATGCACCTAATGCATTTAAGGGAATGTAAACTGAAGACTGGCTAAAGGAAGGGCTGGAAGGCCCAGAGAACAGGAAGAGGAGTAATAATTCCTGCAACCAGACTCAGAATCATTTTCCACTGGAAACCTTATGACAAGATGCTCGAGTTACATATTCAGATGTCAGAACCTGTACTSCACATGAACAGACAGGAGCGTTTTTGAGTTTTTAAAACTCAGGYGTATCKGGTAAATAATATAATGAATGTTTCMTTCTGTAAATGAAATGCAGGCAAAACCACAGTGACCCAGGCTGTCAAGGACACCCTGAATGGCATCCTGCTGCGGTCCCCACCAGCCTGCATCAGCCAGTGGAGGACTGTATTTGATGACGAGCGAACACCCATTAAAAGAGCATTTTATGCTGCRGGCAACTACATTCTGGCTTCAGAGATAGCGAAGGCATCCACTCAGGCACCTGTGATCATAGACAGGTTTGTGTATTTAAGAAGCCCTCTTATATCAGCGCCATCCTACAGTTGTTCAGTAATGCAAACAGTCAGTGGTCGTCTCTGTGTTTCTTCAGGGGTTTTGTTTTGGGCTTTTTTGTAGTTTTGGGTTTTTTTTGGAAGCACTCTGCAGGGAGTCAGATAAATATAATATCTTTTAAAGAGCAACACTTGTGATAACAGAAATATAGGGAACTTCAATCGGTGTAATAAGTAGCTTTAGGACATATGAAAATTGTTACATCTTCAGTTAGGAATAGTGAAGGCACAGATTGTATATCCTGAGCTAAACCAGGGTTTTGTGACAAACCAGAGGAGACTGTGGGCTGCTGGTCATGGCTGTCTCTAAGATGTGTCTCAGATATGGGTGGATTGGAATTACTGAGTGTTAGGTAGACTTACTCTTTGTGAATTTAAACACAGAGATATACTTCCTACTTTTTTGGGTTTGTTTGCATTATTTCTGGTTTTCACTAACTGTGTRGGCAGCTTACAATATTACTGTTCATAAAAAAGTCTAGATGTGCTTTGAACCCTCTAGCTTATTTCAGTAGGTGTACTGTAACCTCCTGCTACAAAACACACACAGACACACATGCATACATACATTATTTGCATGTGAGTGCTGTTTTCAACCAGCCCCAAGTCCACTGAAATCTATCAAACACAATGGCTTGTAGTAAGGAGAATATTAAATGCAAGTGAAATTAGTAACATTAGTAATGCCTGTGTTCATTCACATGTTTGTGAAGACTGCATGCTCTCTCCCAAATCTATTGCATTAAGTAGAAGGGGAACCACAAAAAAGGGGACTCGGAGTAAAGGGATTTGAGATATATTATAACTCTTCTTTGATCTGTCTCAATATATAAGGAGGCTTTCTTTTGATAGGAGAATCTGAAACAGTCTCTACATAATGTTTTAATTAATAGTTCACATTAACTCTGAATAGTGCACTATTATCATTGCTAAGAAATAATGGATAGCACAGAACTGTTATTTGTAGTTCCCTTCAAAGCCATGGTGTCATCTATCTCATCATTACTGACTTGTTGTTATAATGCCAAGTGTCTCCTATATTACTGAAGAATTAATGTTTTCTTTAAAATTTCTCTCCCTCCATTTTGTGTTTTCCTGACAGATACTGGCACAGCACAGCTGCCTATGCAATTGCCACTGAAACAAGTGGAGAAGTCCAGGATCTTCCACCAGCTCAAGATGAGGTGTATCAGTGGCCTGAAGATCTGCTTAAACCTGATCTTGTTCTTCTCCTGACTGTTGACCCTGAAGAACGAGTCCGGAGACTTCAGCATCGGGGGCTGGAGAAAACAAAGGAGGAAGCTGAGTTGGAAGCTAACAGCTTGTTTCGCCAAAGGTAATTCCTTTAATGGGGAATAAGAGGCTGGAGGCCCATTCCAGCCCCTTAACATTCTATGATTCTGTGACTGCCTAATTTTGACAGAAACTCTGTGTGGACACACAGCTCATGTAGTGGGACCTGCAGAGGGATGAGTTAGCTAGGGAACATACCGGCATTTAAGCATCTTTTACATTTTAATCCTGTTACTGCATACTCATGGCAGAAAGCTTTTAGTTATTTCTACCTGTTTATTATGTCAATCTGAATATGAGACTATCCAGAATCTTCCTTGATTTGTCTTGTGACTTCTGTCCTGAATGGCATTGTGGGAACATAGACAATAATCACATCCCCATTCACACCCTCAAAGACACAATGTGGGAGGGTTCTGCATTATGCTTATAGCCTAAGTGAGGAGGTTTTCATCCTGTATTTTATCCTGTTATTCATCTGGTTAGTTGATCAGAGGAAGGGGTTGAATGATATGTCAACTCTGTAATCTAGTGAATCAAAGCTGAGATCAGTCAATGAGCACAATTACACAATGCAATGCCATGTAGTTCAGAGATACCTTAGCAGAAAATGAAAAAAATTAATTCAGGTGCTAGGAGCAAACTGTCCACTCTACTGCTATACCAAACTGTATCCAGTGACGAGCTGTAAAGAAAGAAATACATTATGCCATGTCTTGTTAATAGGGCTGGAGCTCTGGGGATCAATGTCAAGGAAGCTACGTGGTTTGAGATTTACATTGCAGTAGTTCCTAATGGTTTATTGCTCTTTGCTGGAGATTTCATTTTTAGCTTCATATTAGATTTTCTATCCTCTGTCTCTGCAGTGTGAGCGCTGTTTTCTGAGATTGATGACTAATTTCATTTCATATCCCTGCATTTTGAAGTTTAATTTCTCTTGTTTTGTTTTTAGAGTTGAAGAGTCATACAGAAGGATGGTGAATCCTGCATGCCAAGAGGTTGATGCCAGCCCCTCCAAAGAAGAGGTTCTCAAGACTGTTCTACAACTAATTAAGAAACACTGTGCTTTTTGAAAGCAACTTTTGTGTAGTAACACTTAAATGATACTTTTTATTGCCCCACTGATTTCGTACCTGAAAATGTACAGTGATTTGTTTTGTCTCACAGAAATACTGAATACGGTTTTATTCTGTCAACAGTAATCTGTGCAGGTTATCTGTTTTGTGGTTGCTACTCTACTTTTCTGTATAAGGCAAAATGCTACTCACATCATTCAGCATTCTTCATAAAGAAACCAGCACTACCATAATGCATGAAGTGCCTCAGAGTGCTTTCTGACACCAGGACATTTTTAGATGCTATCATGCTGCATCTTCTTCACCAGGAGAATCTATTCCCCAATCCATTGTGTACCAAAATTTGCTGCACTGCATCAGGAGCATTAGATGCCCAAGGAGAGGCTGAAATATCATAAGCACTAAAACTATAAAATGATTATAACRTTTAGGAACAGAAAATCCAGTGCCCAGTGTTGAGGGGTTTTTTTGGGATAGAGGATGTGCAACTGTTGCTATGATGGGCATGCTGGAAAGAAAACATGTTGTAAATGAGTGCCAGTAAACACCAAGGGCTCTAAGTAATAAAGTCAAAGTCTGTTTATATATTCAAATGAAATATCAGCTATTTTCAGAGGGAACCCAGACAATGCCAGCAAATGAGAAACAAAGACCTGAGGAGAACTCGAAACTAAAAACTTACAAATGATCACTAAAATATTTTTTACAAAACTTTTTCTTTATCCTATTAATAATTGTTAATGAGAACTAATATTCTTTTGAGAAAATGTGAAATTAAAAACCGCAGAGATTCTGAGTAATGGGAATGATTGTACCTTTTCAGTTCATCTTTTCKTTCTTGTGTGGGTGTTTGAACAGGTTGAATATGAACGCAGGCTACATYAAGACTTCAGGTCTTCAAAAGCTTATTTTTATGTACATTAGTTCAATGTACATAAAATTAGTTTAACTATTGTTACTCATAAGTGTAAAACTAAACCTATGGATAAGCCTTTGTAAGGTCAGAAATAAAGCTGCAGTTCCAGAAAAAAAATCTTAAAATGTAAATTTGATTTAAAACACTTTTATTTACTTTCCTGTTTTAAGCAAGTGCAATTATCAATGAATCTGTCTTCTAAATAATGATATTCTCAGTACTGTAGTTCCTATGTCCARTCTGTATATACAAGGTGATAGAAAGAAAAACTTCTAAAAATACATTTTATTCATGCACTGTTTAATGGTTTTGAATATGTTATTAATATATTATATAATTTATGCATTCTATAAATTTATAAATTCTAGAAATGGATGCTGTTTTGTTTTGTATATTTGTATTTCAGCAGCCTTTGGATTTGCCATACATGCAGACTGAAAATGYATACTTGTAGATGCTCCAATTATTTTAGAAATTATAAAGCATTCAGGTACTCAGTCCTGGATAGAGGAAATTCTTATATAGAAGACAGTACTGCATATGAATTATCAGGGTGCAAATATGTGCCTGTCCTAAATATTGTGTAGCCTTAGCTTGTGYAGGTAAAAGATCACTCATCCTGAGAAACTCCACTTTGTCCTTATGCAGACTTGCACATGAACCCAGACTTTCTGAGTTTTGATGCTGGGTTCTTAGAAGTGTAGGTTCATGTTTGAAGTGGTGCAATTAATATATATCTGCAAAAATTTACATCAGATATTATCAGTTGCACACATGCAGAATATATTCATAGTCTAAATTTTTCTATAACCCAAAGYTACTGATGCAGACTAGGAGAGCAGCAAAGCAAGGTAGCCAAAACAAACRTTCCCTTTCTCAAATCTTTGTTAGAATTAAAGGTCTGCAAGTAGCTCTGTGCCACCTGGAGGATGTTAATGTGCAGAATCACTCCCATGCTTCCCATTTCTGTGGCATTTCTGCCAGATTTTTGTCCATAGTGTCTAAAAAGACTGCACTTTATTTACATTTAGGACAAATCACAGAATCAAAAAAAAAAAAAGGCTTAGGTTAGAAGGGACGTTAGGGATCATCTATTTCTAAATCCCCTGCTGTGGGCTGGGATACCACCCACTAGATCAGGTTTCTCAGGGGCCCATTAAATCTGGACTTGAACACATCCAGGCAACCTGTTTCAGTGCCTCAACAGTCTCACAGTAAAGATTTTATTYCAATTATCTAATCTAAATCTCCCTTCTTTTAGATTAAAACTATTTTGCCTTGTCCTGTCACTATCTGCCCWTGTGAAAAGTCACTCTCCTTGTTCATAAGACTCTTTTAGGTCCTGGAGGCTATTTTAAGGTCTCCCCAAAGCATTCACTTCTCCAGGCTGAACAGCCCCAGCTCTCTCAGCCTGCCTTTGTAGGAGAGGTGCTCCAGCCCTCTGATCTCATTTCTGGTCTCCTCTGGACCCACAGAGATGTTCAAATGTGAGGTTTGTCAATGACTCCTGGCACACAGGCAGGTCTGAGAGCAGGAATACACAAATGGCCATCCTGCACCCAGCAAGAGCATCACCTGGGTTAGAAACTGACAGAAACTTCTGCTGGACGGTTTGATGGCCACAAGAGGTCAGGATTTTAATGYTGCAGTGTTTGAAAGACCTGTAATCTCCCAAGTATTTCCATGCAGATTCAGAAGTGGGCTCCTGGGCATGTAAATGTTTTTCTGCAGCTTTGGAGGGTGCTTGCTGTGTAAGACATCCTGTGTGAGGGAGTTTAAGCCATGACACAGCTCTGGCCCTGCCTCTGGCAGGCAGTCCTGGCTGTGGTCARCCCAGAGAGCATCCCTGCTTACCTGCAGCCAGCCCACGCTGGACACCAGGAGTTGCTAGTAACAGAGAAGGGCTACTCTCTCTCAGTCACCCTCAGGGCAGAAAACATGCCAAAGCCCGTTTCATTTATTACTATTACTATTACTATTACTATTACTATTACTATTACTATTACTATTACTATTACTATTAGTAATTTAATAATTTATTGATTTGCTAGCTTTAGGACATGGTCCTGCAAAGATTCTGATGCTACAGTCCTCAAATCTGGGGAATTAGGCCAGTAAATAACACAAACAGAAACTGAATCTCAAGCTTTGCAATTATTMTGTTCAATTCAGTGAATTCAGCCCTTACTGRACAATAAATGCAATTTGTAAAATTCAGCTGTTTCTTGAAGAACAAAACAATACTTCTGTTGTTGTCAGATTAAGCTTTATATACTTTTTAGATTATTAAAAATTGAGTTTTAATGRATTTTTCAAGAAATTCTATTTTTATTATTTTATTTATTTTATATTGTGTATTTTATTTCATAAAACACACCATAGAATTTAAAGCATCTGCATTCTCATTTTTAATCACATTTGCTTCAWTTTTTTGGTCTAGAGGGGAATAGATGCTAAAATAAAATGGTATTCAGTTGTCTAAACATAGACATCCACAGCAGTTAGTGTCCCTGAGGTATCTGAGATGTCTGTGTGGGGCTGCCAGATATGACACAAGACATTTGGTCGAGCTGTTGATCTGCAGAGTGGCAGCTGGAGGCCTGCAGGGATACCATATGGTGCCTAAAATGGCACTATTCACCCATGTAAACAGTGAGAGGGTCAGAAAGCAGCAGTGCAGACTCTTTGGGTTGAGTCTACATTAGCAGGTGGCCTGGAACAAGCAGGGATGATCTGTAGCACAGAGGAGCTGGCACAGGGGACCAGTGTGTGCCCTCTGTGTATTTYAGAGATTTATTTTAGACCAGCTCTAATCTGGTCACACTGACTGGCCTCATATTAGCAGCTGTAGTGCAATAAGTGCACTTATACACCAGATTTTTTTGTGTAGCTTGCCTGGATGGAGTCCAGTTGATAGATGCCAGGACTGTTTCAGCAGGTGAAGCAAAGCATGTTAAGGAGGGGTGGTCAGGAGGAAAGCTGCCCCAGCACTCTCCTGATCCAAGCTGAAGTGCTAATGTGGATGTATTGTGTAGAAGAGACATAGAAGCAACATAGATCTCTGGGAAAGGTTTCCYTGGAGTCACAACAGACTTTGGGGCCAGTTTCATCAGTGTCCTAACTGAGGGCTAAGTTGGAACATGCTACAGTTCCTATTGGTCCATGTTCTGGGCTGCCTGCCAGATATAACCTATGGGCAGGCACAAAGAGTGAATTTTGGCATCCYGCTATAGCCTGAGGTGTAGCCATGGGCTCACCCAGCACATCAGTAGTGAGGGCTGCTGTCAGTCTGGGAGGTGAGGAAGCTACCTGCAAGCAAATACCAAGCTTCAGGAGTGAAATGTAAGGCAGGTGTTTAGCTATTCCCCTCCCAAAAATAAGTTTGCAAGACAATTTCCCCAAAGTCAGATGCTAGGAGGTGACAGGCAGGCTYTCTCAGAAAGCATGAAATATCTATCTCCACTAGAGCTACAGCTTCAAACTCATGATTTTTACCACTATTTTCTGTAGAGTTACCAAACAATTTTATATACAAACTGATATTTTATCAAGCAGAACCTCACTAGCACCTGGAACTAGCGCATGGAAGCTAGAGAGGCCAGTTCTTTGCTACATTTTCTTCACTSTACTGTGCCTTTTCCCTACAGCATTACCAGCTTCTACCATTTTGTCTAAAACTGTGCATGCTGCTTCTGCTATCAATTCCTACCTTCTCAGAGGCAGGAGAGTCAGGACACTCAATGGACTTTGATGAAAGGAAAAGTGTCTCTCTCAAAGTTCATGATAAACAAAGCCCCCAAGGAGTTTTTATTTTTATTTTCCCTTTGTCTTTTTCCTGTTTGTTCAGTCCCAGTTACCGTATTTCATTAATTCRAATAGTTGAAGAAACTTTTAAGTTGTTGCTTCAGGGGGCTGCACTGACTTTGATCTTTTAAATAGAAAGCTTTGTTCAATAAAATTAAATCAGCTCTTTTGGTAAGACAAAGATCATCACCCTCTGGCTTAACTTAACTAAACAGATGYAGGGTTTATATAAATACGCAGTCAGTGCAATTTCATGAAATAAAAGCTAGAATACCTTGCCATTAGTGTAAAAGTGCATTTTGTGTTACCAGCTGGCCAGTCATGACCTTTTATTCAGCCATAAAGACAGTGCATGTCATGCACTCCAAAGCAGGGGAAATATGATGAAAAATGCTATGTCTGCAACCTCATTGCTTATGAAAATACCCAGACAGAAAAGCTGCACTTTAAGCATGTGGCAAGTACAGAGTGAATTCCAGCAGGGTAATTTACTTTTCCTGCTGCTCTCCCCCTCACTGGAGCCAGCTACACTGGTGAAAGCTTAGTGCAGGCTGCAGAATTGCTTGGGCTTTCAGTTTTATTTCATGAAAGATGTTGTTAGCAAGTAGGCACTGCTTTCCCTGAGAAGGCAGAAGACACAAYTTTTGCAGATGTTTCAGACCACGTTCCACAACTGTGTCTTCTGAGCCAGTGCTTAGGCTTTTGGTGGTGATACAAGTGCCACRCCTTGAGTACTGTGCTCGAGAGACCCTCACTAACAAGAAAGGCATTGAGGTGCCAGAGGGTGTCCAAAGAAGAGCAACAAAGTTGGTGAAAGGTTCGGACCACAAATCCTGTGRGGAGTGGTTGAGGGAGCTGGGGGCATTTAGCCTGGAGAAAAGGAGGCTTGGTGGTTATCTTATCACTGTCTACAACTACCGGAGAGGAGGTAGTAGTGAGGTGGGGGTTGGTCTTCTCTCACAGATAATAAAGCAACAGGACAAGAGAAAATGCCTTAAAGATGTGCAAGGAAAGGTTTAGATTTGATATCAGAAAAWAATTCCTAATGGAAAGGTCCAGCATTGTAACAGGTTGCTCAGGGAAGTGGTGGCCATCCCTGGAGGTATTTAAAAATTGTGTAGACTGGGTATTTGGTGGTGGGCTTGGCAGTKTTGGGTTGACACTTGGACTCAACGATCTTAGAGGGCTTTTCCAACCTAAACAATCCAATGATTCTATGATTCTTTGACCATTTCCGAGTAAGTCTTCCTTGGCTCTGGTGTTGGTCAGACTTGGAGGAGGTTGGAGTGATGCTCCAGGTTAAGGAGGGAGCCTCATCTGCTGTTGGAAGCAGATTTCATACTATTGACACACAAACAATATTRTGCTGCTGCTGTCTCTGAAGTTTGSTCTGTATCCAGCTGCATGTATTCCTTGTTCCCAGCCAACAAATTTTTGGGATGAATACTACAGTTGAGGATTGAAGCTACCAGAAACTGTGTTAGGTTGGCAAAAATATCTCTGCACTAATATTTTAATTTGAAAAATTCATTCACTCTACAACAATATTTTACTAAAATTGATTACTTCAGTGTCAAATAAGCTATGTAGACATTTCCTTGTAATGTAGTTTGTGTATCATGTTTATGTACCATGTATGTGTATTGCCCAAACAATATGGGTTTTGCTCTGCTTTTCCAATTTCCACATGAGATYTATTTTGGTAAATGGAACATAGGTTATTTTAGTAAAGGAAGAGTACTTACAGTTAGCTTTTATTTAGCAGTTCACAGTTCTGAACTGCAGTCAGGTTGAACTGTGATATTTAAGAGCAGAAGCCTTGAAGTGGGCGTGACTCTGCTTCCCCATGGCAGTGCAGCTCAGCTCCAAGCAGCATTCCCATATGACTCTGGTAACACAGCAAAGAGTTCAGCTCTAGAGTTCATCTACTTTACAGTTACAGCTGCCTCCTCAGAGGATGCATCATCTGTGCAACAACTGCTCTCAAAGTACCGTGAAAAGCCTCTCCTTTTTCTGAGTGGAGTTCCACTGAGAAGACAKCTCCTAAATGATCTAAATGTGGGCTCTTCATAGGAAATTAGGACTTAGTTATCTGCAGCTGCAATTCAAAGGAAGCACCTATATGTAGCTTTGCCAGCAATCCCCCAAAATAGATCCACTTTCTCAGAGTCWTTGACCTTAGGAAGAAATCTCTTGATTTTTTTTGCAAACATTTTCCTATAAATCTAATTCTGTTGAGAGAAAACGTTGTTTTTGTAAGTCTCCAGAACCACTGGATCTAGAGTATGTATTTTCAGGACAATTTCACAATTATGAGAAGAGACAGATGTTGTTTTCCTCATTTTTTCAGGGCAAAACAAGAGAGCAGCTGTAGAATTGTCCCAGAGAATGAGGCAGAATGGTCTGTAGCCAGTTGTACACACAAATTCACCAGCYTGCCCACAGGCACTGGGACACTGCCTTAGAAACCAAATCAAACAAGATTGCAGGGGGCTGCAGAAAGCCCCTTGAGGAGGACAAAGGCAAACAGGAAAAGTATCCCAACAGAAACAAAACAATCTGAGACCTGCTCCAAGTTTGCAGCCCACCAGGCAGAGGAGAGATCTGAGTTACACRGGAACCAGCAAGTGCTGYGCTCAGCCCATGCCATTACAAAGAATTTAGTACTATTATTACATTTATTACTATTAGTAATTTAATAATTKATTAATTTGATAGCTTTAGGATATGGTCCTGCAAAGACTCTGACGCTACATTCCTCAAAGCATCTGGGAAATTAGGCCAGAAACTGAACCTCAAGCTTTGCAAG